>CM067371.1:138765654-138886654 GCA_034401795.1 Chaetoderma sp. LZ-2023a | reverse complement strand
CTTGTGAATGTACACTGGGAAGGAAGAAAACCATCCAATTTACACCTTTTCTTTTCGCATTTCCGAGATCCTCCTTCACCTACAATCGGACGATTATGACAAATTTTGGTAGGCCGAGAATTTCTGGCATTATCCGGAATGAGTTCCGAATTACGCAAAGTTTCAGACTTTATTTTACGTAGGAACCGAGAAGAGTACCCTCTCGGTCTGAGAGGTTTGAATAAGGTCGAACATGATGATTCAAAGTTTTTCCTATTACTCGAATTTCTATGAAAGCGGATTATTTGTGATTTTACAAGTCCCTTGAAAGTATGCGGTGGATGGAATGATTTCTTGTGCAGTAGTTGATGGGAGTCGGTTGACTTAAAATAAACTTTGTAGTCTAAGTAACCAGTTGTTTCATACTTTATACCTTTGTATACGGTTACATCCAGGAAATCTACGGACATCTCATCAATTTCAGCTTTTAGTTTGATATTCGGATCATGATTGTTCAGAATGGCTAAAAATTCATTAAATGCTTCTTTAGTATGTTGCCAGATCATGAAAATGTCATCCAGGTACCTGCGGTAAATGAGTGGCCGATTTGGACACCTTTTGAGTGCTTCCTTTTCCCACTCAGCCATCTAAAGGTTAGCAAAAGGTTAGCAAAACCTGGGCTGTTTTCAGCAGGTACCTGGATGACATTTTCATATAGGTAAGCGTTTCGCTTACCCATTGCGCAGCCACAAATTTGTTGGAAAATTTCACCAGCAAATTCAACGTCATTGCCTTTCAGACTCAGCTCCAATAGAGCTATTACTTCTCTGTCGGGCCTGTTTGTGTCGGGGTAGTCGGCAAATGCTCTACGAATTGAATTAAGACCCTTTTCGATATCAATGTTTGTGTACATAGCATCGACGTCCATCCTAATTAAGAATGAATTTGGAGGGACAGAGATCTTAGAGACCTGGGCTAGAAAGTCTTCAGTGTTTTTTCAGATAGCTAAAATGTCTGTTTGCAATTGGCTGAAGATGGTAGTCGATAAATTCACTAATCCTATATGATTCCGAACCATAATCTGAAATAATGGGTCGCCCTGGTGGAGTCATTGGGTCGGTCCACGAGTCAATAGACTTATGGATTTTAGGAAGAAGATAAAATGTACGTGGTTTCGAATCATCTTTTGCAAAGAGATATTTAAATTGCTTTTCAGTTATCTTCTTGTTATCAACCATTTTTTTGGAGAATTTCGTTGAATTTGCTACAGTTATTTTGCGAAAGTGGTTCCTTTAGCTTTTGGTAATGTTTCGGATTACTAAGCTGTCTATGTGCTTCTTTGGTATAGTTATTTTTATCCATTATTACAGTAGCTGATCCTTTATCCGCAGGTTTAATAACAATTTCATTATTTTTAGATAACCCTTGTAGGGCATGGCGCTGCTCATAAGATAAATTTTGCTGATCATTTGGAAATGTTGTAGTTTTAATACGCTCTGAGTACAGTTTTATACTTTCACCGATTGCTGGGTCAACCAGTTTCAAATTTGGTGCCCAGCCTGTTTTCTCAATGAATGGTGGAATGTTGCTATTCGAGTTTCGAAAAATATCTGCCAATTTGATGCGGTGACCAAATTCAGCAGTTTCAATAAGGCCATTTTCTAAATCTGCATCCAAACCAATTTTGGGTTTCGGAGTTGGTACAAAGGTTAATCCAAAATTAAGCAGCGATTTTTCGCTTTCGCTTAACTAAGAACCAGCTAGGTTGACAATATTACTGCCTAGTCCAATTTCTGGGTGGCAGCTACCTTGATCCGAATCTAGTTTAAATTAAGGAAATTTAGCCAATTGCTATAGATAGTGTTAGCAGTCCCCTCACTCCAATGTATATTGTCACGACACACACTGAAATCTGCGATTGGCAGGCGTGGTATGACAGTAACATTTGACCTAGGGGACTCTGCAATTCGATTAATTGCCTCAAGAATTTCCTTCTGGTTGGGGGTCGAGGTAGCTGAAAAGTTTAATTGGCTGAAATAAATCATAGTTTTAGGGAATTTTTTCCTTATCATGCTGAACATCAATCTCAGTCGAGTCTCAGTGTCTGAGAGTGGACTGTTTCGGTCATTGACACCTATATTAAGGATCAGTTTCTCAGGATGGACTGACCCTGTGTATCTATTAATGACAGTTCTTATGTCATTAATAGATGCGCCAGGGAAGCAGGCCACCTGTATGTCTGGATGCGGGTCTACGTTGATTCTGCTGAGATTTGATGCTCCCACAATCAAGATTTTTTTTACAAATAGTGGGAAGCTGCCAATTGGGTCTATTTACAGACTCGTTCTGGAATTTCCAAAAGGTGTTCTTCTCTAGCTCAGTGGGACGGGTGGGTCTTCTGGGCTTACAAAACGGAGATGGGGTGAAACGAGGTTGGGGAATCTTTGCTACAGGTGGCTTTTCACGTGATGATTTTCCACCAGCTACACGCTGTGGTAGTAATGGAAAATCATCAGGTGAAAATGGCGCCATACGGGATGATGGGGATTCGGGTAGTGGAATCAGGGATGGGTCTACTGGCGAAATGACACTAACAACGGGTTCAGAGCGTTTTCTGCGTGATGATCTTCCACCAGCTACGCACTGTGGTAGAGGTGCAAGATCATCACGTGGAAACGGTGACATAGGGGGTGGTGGTGGCGATTCAGGGAGAGGGATCAAGAGCGTGTTAACAGGCGAATAATTACAAGGGGACGGTCTGTCATTTAGACGTTTAAGGGGTGGTGTATGTATGTATGTATTTTTATTTTATTGACGCACTACCAACGTGCGGCTTCAATTTCCACATGCTATCCAGCCGACAGTCATGCACCCATTAGTTTAATTTGTTGATCACCATCTCCCGGTCGGGGGATCGAACCGATATACTGCAACTCCGCATAGCATCAGCAACCAGACATCTTTCCACTGGACCACCACGCCAAGACTATAATGTCTAGGTTTGGCCGACCAGTTTTCACATGTCTGATATACTGACACACTGACGATTCATATGGGACTATCTGTGGATGCACCTGCCACGATTCAATCCTTGGCATTTAAGCCTATTGTACTCTTGACTCCATCACGGCTCTGGAAGTATATGTATTTTTATTTTATTGACGCACTGGCAACGTGCGGCTTCAATTTCCACATGCTATCCAGCCGACAGTCATGCACCCATTAGTTTATCACCATCCCCCAGTCGGGGGATCGAACCGCCATACTGCAACTCCGCATAGCATCAGCAACCAGACATCTTTCCGCTGGACCACCACGCCAAGACTATAATGTCTAGGTTTGGCCGACCAGTTTTCACATATCTGATATACTGACACACTGACGATTCATATGAAACTATCTGTGGATGCACCTGCCACGATTCAATCCTTGGCATTTAAGCCTATTGTACTCTGACTCCATCACGGCTCTGGCAGTATATGCATTTTTATTTTATTGACGCACTGGCAACGTGTGGCTTCAATTTCCACATGCTATCCAGCCGACAGTCATGCACCCATTAGTTTAATTTGTTGATCACCATCTCCCGGTCGGGGGATCGAACCGCCATACTGCAACCATGCATACCATCAGCAACCAGACATCTTTCCGCTGGACCACCGCGCCAAGACTATAAAGTCTAGGTTTGGCCGACCAGTTTTCACATGTCTGATATACTGACACACTGACGATTCATATAGGACTATCTGTGGATGCACCTGCCACGATTCAATCCTTGGCATTTAAGCCTATTGTACTCTGACTCCATCACGGCTCTGGCAGTATATGTATTTTTATTTTATTGACGCACTGGCAACGTGCGGCTTCAATTTCCACATGCTATCCAGCCGACAGTCATGCACCCATTAGTTTAATTTGTTGATCACCATCTCCCGGTCGGGGGATCGAACCGCCATACTGCAACTCCGCATAGCATCAGCAACCAGACATCTTTCCACTGGACCACCGCGCCAAGACTATAAAGTCTAGGTTTGGCCGACCAGTTTTCACATGTCTGATATACTGACACACTGACGATTCATATGGGACTATCTGTAGATGCACCTGCCACGATTCAATCCTTGGCATTTAAGCCTATTGTACTCTGACTCCATCACGGCTCTGGCAGTATATGTATTTTTATTTTATTGACGCACTACACGCTGTGGTAGTGATGGAAAATCATCAGGTGAAAATGGCGCCATACGGGATGATGTGGATTCGGGTAGTGGAATCAGGGATGGGTCTACTGGCGAAATGACACTAACAACGGGTTCAGAGCGTTTTCTGCGTGATGATCTTCCACCAGCTACGCGCTGTGGTAGAGGTGCAAGATCATCACGTGGAAACGGTGACATAGGGGGTGGTGGTGGCGATTCAGGGAGAGGGATCAAGAGTGGGTTAACAGGTGAATAATTACAAGGGGACGGTCTGTCATTTAGACGTTTAAGGGGTGATGTATGTATGTATGTATGTATTTTTATTTTATTGACGCACTGGCAACGTGCGGCTTCAATTTCCATGTGCTAACTTAGCCGACAGTGATGCACCCATTAGTTTAATTTGTTGATCACCATCTCCCGGTCGGGGGATCGAACCGCCATTCTGCAACTCCGCATAGCATCATCAACCAGGCATCTTTCCACTGGGCCACCGCAACAAGACTAAAAGTCAACGATTGGCCGACCAGTTTTCACATGTCCGATATACTGACACACTGACGATTCATATGGGACTATCTGTGGATGCACCCGCCACAATTCAATCCTAGGCTTTTACGCCTATTGTACTCTGACTCCAGCACGGCTCTGGCAGTATATGTATTTTTATTTTATTGACGCACTGGCAACGTGCGGCTTCAATTTCCATGTGCTAACTTAGCCGACAGTGATGCACCCATTAGTTTAATTTGTTGATCACCATGTCCCGGTCTGGGTGGTGTATGTATGTATGTATGTAATATTGTAAACGCACCGGCGTTTTATACTTTCACCGATTGCTGGGTCAACACATTTTTGTATGTATGTATGTATGTATGTATATATGTATGTATGTATGTATGTATGTATGTGTGTATGTATGTATGTAAGAGGGTGCAGCATTGTGTGCGAGAGCGTAAAGATGGTACGTGCACATAGTCCGGCAGATAAGTCCAGAGTTTAGGCTGAACGTAGATTTGTTGTCTATTGTGCTTTTTCTCAGCTCCTTTAGTAAAAGTGGGTGTACATATTAAAAATTGCTCGGGTGACGCCTCATCCTTGAGCAATTCGAAAGTGTTCCTATCATACACCCCACTCCTCATTTCCATCCGATTTCACACTATTTTCAAAATCATTACATGAACGTTACATGCATACGTTATTTGACCACTAGCCACTTAAAATAGTTTTGATTAATAGTGTTTATCGGAAAACCTGTCCTGTCTCTGATCTTGACCATGTTATCATTATCATTGCTGTCAAGACCACGCTGCTTTCAAGAATTTAAGACCATGATTCAGTAGCATGAATAGCGGAGGGTGTGGTCAACACGAGACTGTGTGGCCATGTTTGTTTATGTCATTCTATAGATTTTAACACAATGAACACGAATCAGATGGTGTCTCAGCAATCTGCCTTCAAATAAGGTCATAAATCTCATCTTTAAAGATTATCCACGGTCATAACGGAGTAAGACTGAAATTAAGGATGGGAGGTCCTATAAAGTAAAAGGGGTGTTCGTGCCAATTTAGCCATGGCCGTATTTCAGGAAACTGTCTCAATGCACATGTCGCTCCATATTCCATTCCATAATTAAAACCTGCTCGCCCTCCAAGACATCACCCAACTATACACCTGTGCAAAAGTTAAGCACCAGCAAAAACAATAGAACGTAGAAACATGATGGTACAACTAGGCTGCCATACTTTTTGTCCCCGCGTTAGCTGACATAATTCCAAGTACGAAATGCACATGCATGCATGACTTTACGCCGCTTGATGTCCGTGCGTGGCGGGAAACAGCACACGTGTTCAGTTATGTAAAAGTCCAGTTTGAGGTGTAGAACATTACATACAGATTTAGGCGACAAGATTAGGAATTTTGTGTTCATGGCCGTGGTTTATTTGTACAGAGAGAATTAGCTCTTGATTGTGAACCGCTATGGCAAGACGAAGGTTAAGTGATCGTGTGAAATGGCAAATCATAGGCATGCATACCACTGGTATGTCATGCAGAGAGATTGGCAGACAGCTGAACATTAACCATACTGTAATCAGTCGTTTGATTGCAAAACATGGGCAAACTAACGAGGTGAAGGACAGGCCTAGATCTGGAAGACCGAAGAAGACTACTGCCCGTGATGATCGAGCCCTAGTACGCCTTGTTAGGAGATCTCCATTCACCAACAGCAGAGTGCTCAGCCAGCAATGGGAAACGCGCAATAGAGTGTCAATGTCTACCGTCAAAAGGAGACTGTATGCTGCTGGCATGAAAGCTAGGAGACCTGTCAGACGTCCTCTCCTCACTGCACACCACAAAGAGGAGCGTCTGAGGTGGTGCAACGAAAGAAGACACTGGAACATGAGATCCTGGAGACGGGTACACTGGTCCGATGAAAGTCGGTTCCTGCTTCATGCCACAGATGGTCGAACTCGTGTATGGAGGTCCAGACGCACGGCCTACGACCAACGTAACATCATGGAAGAAGTTCCATTTGGTGGAGGTTCCGTTATGATATGGGGGTGCATCTCATTCGATTGTAAGCTGGATCTGTTGACTGTACCTGGAACACTAAATGGACAAAGATATCAAGATTCCATACTGGATAGAGTTGTGGTCCCTCATTTTGTAAATCATGCACCTGGAACCCACCCTATATTCATGGATGACAACGCCCGACCACATCGTGCTAGAGCTGTGCATGAATACCTCCGCCAGAATGCCATCGAAACCCTACCATGGCCAGCAAGGAGCCCTGACATGAACCCTATTGAGCATATCTGGGACATTCTGGGAAACATGGTGAGAAGAAGAGATCCTCCTGTGCAGAACCTACAGGAATTAACAGACGCACTCCATCTTGAATGGCAACGAATACCACAATGGCGTATCAGTCGGTTGGTGACCAGCATGAGACGTCGTGTCCAGGCCGTCATCCAGGCACAAGGTGGATATACCCGGTATTAATAATGACAGTCTCAAACTCGTGCACAGATGTTAAACTTCGTTTTCAGACACCATTAATGACAATCTAGCCACGTGTGTCAACTGTAGGGCAATAGTTGTCAGTTGTGTCAACGTAACCATATTCAGGCCTCGTTTTCAAGTTCAAACAAAAACATACAGTGTTTCCCCACCATCATAATCAGCATTCCTCTACTTGCATTATTACCTCTTGCACTAAGATGGATGGGTACATAAATGTTTATGCTATTGCTTTCTTCATAGCACATGAATATACCCTCGCATGTGCGTAAAAATAGGGTGGTGCTTAACTTTTGCACAGGTGTATACATTCTAGGAGGAATCCCATGGCTGGTCGGAGTGGCGAGCATCCTCTATATCTACCCTCCCCCACACCATCCCCCTCCCTCCCTCCCCCACACCATCCCTCCCTCCCCTCCCCCTCTCTCTCTCTCTCTCTCTCTCTCTCTCTCTCTCCCAACCCCCTCTCTCTCCATATCTTCTCCCTCTTTCTCACAATCCTTTTCCCTCTCTGCTCTAATGAACATCATCATACTTAATACTGCCTTGATTTGCAGATCGACCCACCGTTCGTGGTTCTACTCCTACAAGCCAGGTCTTCCATCGCATTGATCAAGCCATCTCTACGTGCAACGTGGGCTCTTATTCGCCTTAGTATCTCCTTCTTCACCTGTGGTACTCATTCAAATTTGGCCTGCTTTCGGTACGAGTACGTGCTCGTAAAGATATGGCCAGCCGGCCGCTTTTTGAGGATGTATGCCTGCATTAAAATTATCAGCAATCACCTGGATCAAACAAAAGCATGTATTTGATATGCCAACAAGTCAATATCTTCTGTTACTGGTAGTACTGACAACTTCTTGAATTGCAGAAACCATCGGATAAAAACGGAGAACCGAGAGAATGTGTCGGAATAATGAGACTCGTAGAAGCCTGAAATGATATGACAAGCTCAATCTAAAGGCTGGTTGGATGGTTGTGAATTACACTCGTAATGATAGAGCTGCTACGGTCTTGTCTTGATTAGGAAATTCACTTGTCAACAGGTGTAATAGAACATTGGTAGCTTCTCAATCTCTGCTTATGTTATTGTAAGCGTTATTAGTCGCAACATCTCTAGTTGGTAGTCTAACATCACCCATATTCGTTTTGCATACCTTGGTTATATTAACATCCAAATTAACTTCTTGATCGACTACTAATCGCATAGCTTTTCTTTCGAAGACAATGATGCGTGCGCGAGTGAGAACAAGAACGGACATCATCAACCTAGCCAGACAATTGCTTTGCAAAAGGTTTATGCTATAGTTTGTTTCCACATAGCTCTTGTAGGCACTGAACAATTGCACCGTTGTGGGCAACAGTGCGGCAAGTCATCTTACACTTGAATAAATTGCATTACATGTATCATTGTCTATCCCATTCATATATGCTTATTCTAGTCTATAAAGCCGAAACTAATGACGCTGGTGACGACTTTTGATCTACAGCGCATGATATTTTTCGGCTAGCTCACCGATGGCCCCTTCCATGCAAGTTACGCCCATACTATCACCACATTAATTCTGTGTATCATGTGGCACAAATATCTATCAAACCCTCAAGATGCTTTACCGCCGCCCCGCCCCCCCCCCCCTTTCTTACTTAACGACACGGATAGGCGCTAGCTTCCACCAAGCATGTCATTACTAAAACATACAAGACTGCTAAACATAAAGCTCTTACCACTTGGCATGCTCGGAGGTAATTTGGAGGGATATGTGTAGGTGCTAATCGTGCTATCGTATCTTGGCTTTGTATTTTGAGATATCTCTGAATCTGTGCTGTAGGTGTATAAGTTGAAGCAAATATATAGTTTGCCCATGTTAGGCAAATCAATGTCACGGTCTCTTCAGGGTCAGATTTATTAATTATTATCATGGGAAATGTGGATGGAGGTCTATAGGTCATCTAATGCTTCATTTGGATGATTATTCCGAATATTTCTGCAACCACCCCCCCCCCCCCATAACCACCACCGCCCGCCCCCGCCACATACACACGCACGTACGCAAACACGCATGCAAGGATGCCCATTCAAATTGAATAGGTATCTACTTTATGTGCCTAATGAAGAACACCTGGATATGATACCTACCTGTTTGATCTGGCTTCGGAAGGCCACCTAGATACGATGCCTACCTGTTTCATGAGCCTAATGAAGACCAATCAAATGAGACACTTATCTGCCATCCTAAGGAAGACTACTCAGATATGATACACACCTGCTGGTGGAGAGCAGCGGCCAAAATAACCAAAACGATAGCCATTGACAAAGGCAGGTCTATGTCGTGTTGCGCTTGAATCACAAAATAGATCAGGTGCACAACCGCAGTCCAGCCGGCTCAATGGGTCATATGTCACACATGGGTCATTCAAGCGCTGATACAGCATACAATAACCTAAACAGGATAAGATAATATAGAGTATTGCGAGGAAATGTACGTATTCAGTACAGTACGGTCTGTCTCTAAGGCTGGCTTTCCATAGAAGCTCACGCCTCACACCTCACGCCTCACACCTCACACTACATGCGCGTTTCCATCAATGTCATTTTAATATAGTGTACACCAGCGTCCCATATTACAACTTTGTGTACAAAGTTTTATGCAAATAGGTCAAGAAGTTTTCAAGATATTGACGAAAATCATTAAACCATGAAAAGTAGGTCATTGGGCGAGTCTTGCTATCAGATGAAACTGTATTTTCATAATACATCTGTGTATCAAATTTCATCAAAATATGTAAAATGTGTTCAAGATGTTAACTTTTGCAAAATGTATAATTCAAAGTTTGCACCAAAAATGTGTCTCTGAATTTACTACAAAACTAGTAACAAATTTTCAGAATTTCATATCTCGGCTATTTATTATTGGCTGGAAAGACTCTACTTGCCTGGTGTGATTTTCAGAGAGATTGGATATATAGTCTTGGAGGAGAAGAAAGTAAACATTTTCTGTTGAATTTTTAAAAGTAAAATCGCATATTTTTGCGTAAAATATTTATAAATCATAATTCCGAAAGTAAGTTCTAGAAATTACTTGTATTATGACAACGATTTAAATGCTTGCTACAGCTACCAGTTATGATTCACCTCACAAAGAATGAACATGCCCATTCCTTGCCTGAATCGAAAGTAAAAGTGACACGACAATGCCTATGGAGACCGTCGCATTGCTATTGATATGTTAATTCTTCCGTTCACGTGTGAGGCGTGAGACGTGAGACGTGACGCGTGAGGTTCTATGGAAACTCAGCCTAATAGAAACTGCAGGGACAATCAAGGCATTGTCACAAAATACAAGCTGGCTGTTAATTCAAGTTATTGGCTATGATAATGGAGGGATCCGATCTATCACTCATATCTTACATCATAATAAAGATATGTCGCTGGTCAACTGATGTCACAGTCAAATGGCGATGGTCAGATACGAATTGAACAAAGTTCCGACAATAACCTTCTAAGTTGTATCTCTTCGTGAATTTACAATTTAATTGACATTCTGTTGAATATTTTGAAACTAGATTCATAGGTAGCAACATCTCCATGTTAAATTAGTTTCAAAATATTTTTAATAGCTTACCTGTTTAATTGAGACTGAGATTTTGGTGTTAAAATTGGTTCAATGTGGTACATAATGGGTGGAGCTCACCTAGAAAAGGGCAACGTATAGCGTGAAATGGATCCCTCTATTTGCCTTTAAAGGAAGGGTAAAGGGGAATAACAAATGATGTTTATTGGTAATTTCATACAATAATAAATAAACTACTATCGGTAAAAAATGGAAATGAATCGGGATTATTTGAGAAAAATCATTTACTAAATCTAGGAGCGCTTAACTTGGAGCCAATTAGTGACTTCGCTGGTGCTTCGCGATCCTCCGTGTGTCAACTGTGTGTGCAGGTATACCGCATTGGTCTACCTTAATATAACGAGAGTGCACCTGAATATAGTTTTGTAAGCGGTATGAATAGTATTCTCTATAGGCGCCGATGTAGAGCGGTTAACTTACTACTGCTAATTCACTATTGATCCTTTTGAAAACATTATATTTGAAAGTCACTTTTTCTGGTTGAAGTAACAAGTTTCGTTCAAAATGATTTCAAAATACACTGCTGGTTTCCAAAGTCGCAATATGATGCCTACTGAATAGTTTGAAATTCGTGTGACTAAATGTATACCCTGTCTCTGGAAACAACGGCTTTCAGTCAAATTGTTTTAAAACTAGACAGTATTTTACTGGTAGGACGTAGTGGCTAACCAGCTTAGTGAGAATATAACTGAGCTTACATAACCGGCTGTATAGCGGGTATTATGTATTCGCTCAGCATACACCAGAGCGTATGGGTCCAACTTCGTCACTAATTGGTTCCCGCCAGAATGCCACAAATGGTATTTGGCTGCTTTTTTTAATAATTATTCTGATTTATTTCTGTTTTTCAATGGTGACTATAGGTTGATTATTATATAAACCTGTCATTCAAGAGCATATGTTAGTTCCATGATCCTTTCCTTTAATGGCAAATAATCGTGGTTCATTAAGATGGGTGTTCTTACAACCACCCGTCCTTGAGAACCACCATGATTTGGCCTATTTATTTCCTAGATTGCACATGTTATTTACAATATTCCTATGATTTATATGTTACTAGAAGCCCATAATGCTATGCACTTCGAATCTTACAAACTGAGTTCGTTTAAGTTTGTCAATACTTCATGTATTGTTCTTCCTTTAGAACCGTGAACTGGAATAAAATGATTTTATCTTATTTATCATCTTGTTTTGTGTATTTTTTATATTTTTTATGGATCCCACAACAATGTTTTATATTGCATACCATAAATGCCAGTTCCGTACAAGTGTCTGCCATATGAGTCGTACTGTGGAGGAATTGCATTCACGCAGCATGCATTCGCGGAAGGGCAGTGATTATTTACTGCACATCGATAAACAGCTGTTGTCAAAGAACTCAGGAACAATACCTGTTTGGTTAAAGGAACAATTATATGAAGACAACTACTAAGCCTACTGTTGCTGCTGTACTGCTGTTACTGCTACTACTACTACTACTACTACTACTACTACTACTGCTGCTGCTGCTGCTGCTACTGCTGCTGCTGCTGCTGCTGCTGCAACTACCACTGCCGCAGCTGCTGCTGTTGCTGCTTCCGCTTCTGCGACCATTACTACTACTACTACTACTACTACTACTACTACTACTACTACTACTACTACTACTACTACTACTACTACTACTACTCCTACTACTAAATCATAAGCTGTCCTTATTTTGATCAAACCTGTATGATGATTAGCATTGTGGTCTTCATTGTTGCCTCCATGTTGTTTATTAGCAAACTGACACCGGGAAAGAAGAAGCACTTTATTTGCACCCGAAATTACAGATAATAATACAGATACGTGATATTTAATCACGTGTTATCAATAATCTACTTGTTATTTAGGTAATTGTGTATAATAACCCCTTCCGTGACGAGTTGCCATGGTCCATTGTCGTGTTCATTTGAGCATAACACAGGTGGATATTTATTTTAAGGGCAATGGTGAGAGTTGCTACTGTCCAAGACGAGCAACACTGTTCATTTTCAGAAATGGTACCAATATGGCTTTCACTATGTTCTAATGGTGACTATGGTGTTAAATTTTGAATGGATATGGGCAGGCAATTGTTAACTAAGTGTGGTGTCCTGGTCAGAAAACTGTAGATGCCATGTGGAGATGTGGACTGGATTTGAGCAGACATGACTGTAGTTGTCACAATCAGCACACATAGGGCATGCACAAATAACACTTGTTCCTACATCTTCCCAGCTCATGAAAGGTCGTTTTCAATAAGTAAGTAAGTACGTAAGTAAGTACGTAAGCAATTAAGTAAGTGAGTAAGTGAGTAAGTGAGTAAGTGAGTAAGTGAGTAAGTGAGTAAGTGAGTAAGTGAGTAAGTGAGTAAGTAAGTAAGTAAGTAAGTAAGTAAGTAAGTAAGTAAGTAAGTAAGTAAGTAAGTAAGTAAGTAAGTAAGTAAGTAAGCTAGCAAGCAAGCAAGAGTGGGTGGGGTGAGAGAGAGAGAGAGAGAGAGAGAGAGAGAGAGAGAGAGAGAGAGAGAGAGAGCGAGAGAGAGAGAGCGGGAGAGAGCGGGAGAGAGCGAGAGAGAGAGAGAGCGAGAGAGAGAGAGAGAGGGGGGAGAGGGAAGGAGGGAGAGAGAGAGAGAGAGAGAGAGAGAGAGAGAGAGGGGGGGGGGAGAGAGAGAGAGAGAGAGTAAGGCCAGTCAGTCGCGGTCGGTTGGTTGGTCAGTTTGGTTGGTAAGTCGTTCGGTGAGTGAGTGGGGAAGGAGACAAAGGCGGGGACACGAAGTGACGGAGCTTAGGGGAGTTCGTGGGGGGGGGGGGGGGGTTGTGTGTGTGTGTGTGGGGCGGGGTTGAGAATACCCATGAACAAATTAATTTTATATTCCTTAAGGACAGGTTGCATTTACAATAAGTTTCACTTAAATCTAACTTGTACCAGAATTGTGTGTGATTTAAAGTGTGATTTTGATACATACGTTACTGAAGTTTGTTATACAATTAGTCACACCGTTGCCATCAAAGTTGTCATGATTGTTTTTGCTCTTTTTTAGATAATGAGCTAAAATTATGCACGTTATCATAGGTTATTTGAATAAAAATAGCATCCTGTTTATTCACAATAACCATATCTTGTATTGATGCCAATCTACCGATACATACGGTATGGCATAGCCTTGGCAGCCAATGAAATCATAAATAAACTGCGAACCATTTGTATAAAAAGAATTCTTTCTGTGAATGCGCTTAGCCATTTAACAAATTAAGTTTGTAGACTAATTAATAAAACAGCGTAATTTATTGTGTAAATATGTATGTGACCAAAGAATCCGGGTTTGATATCGATCAGTGCGTACGTTGGTGACAATTTACAAAGCTCAACTATCCACTGGGGCGTGTAATGGATCTTTCCAGTTTTAGCTATGCCCCACCCATCCATATCTATCGCTCGTGTTGGGATCGATCATTACTACTACTACTACTACTACTACTACTACTACTACTACTACTACTACTACTACTACTACTACTACTACTACTACTAAATCATAAGCTGTCCTTATTTTGATCAAACCTGTATGATGATTAGCATTGTGAAAACTGCAAGTGAGCTGTTGAATAATTTGAAACCAATTCGATTGGGTACTGTTGACAGCAACCAGTCAAATTAGTTTTAAAATATCCACCAGCATGTTTATAAAATAGCAAAGAGTACAATTGTCTTTACAATTCGTGCAACGTGTCAGACTATTAGGAGTTAAAGATGGACTGTTTTGGATCATTCATTACGTCATGATGTTGACTTCAGAATACACGTCACTTAGTTGATTATGACGCTATGTGATGGATGGATAAACTGGAAAGGTGAATTATGTTAGTATACAAGCACATTTAATCATTGTTTTGAAATAGGCATCAGACGTTCAACTGTTATTTCATTAAAGATGTACTATCTTGATGTTAATCGTCGAATAATATATGCGTGACCGATACATAGGCCTACGTTACCATAAATACAGAATCATCACTGAATGACAGCACTCGATCGTGTCTCCAGCCATCACGCTTCTGTACCCACTCGTTTAAAATGTGTTGAATTCCTAATTCATAAAAAAATCTACTCTCAAGAAACTCAGAGGTGATAGAGAAGAACAGGTAGGCAATCAGCACGTAGCATGATTAGCTTTTAAATAAGTGCATTCAAGCTTTTTATAAACTGTTGATTCATGAAATCAGAAGCAATTTCTATGTATACGAGAGGCGAGACAAGCTATATTGTGACAACAATTAAAGAGTGCATACGTTACAAGCGCTGCCATACGGAAGCCCTGAAGGGCTGTCTGCAAAAAATATTTATCTCGAGCGCCCGACTTAATATCTCGAGCGCTCGACTTAATATCTCGAGCGCTCGACTTAATATCTCTAGCGCTCGAGATAATTATGGCGCCAGTCAAATTAGTTTCAAAATAGTCAACAGCGTGTTTAACAAGCATACAAGTCATACCTACCTGGTGATATAAATCCTTTGAGATTGACAGTCAACAACTCCATTAAAATTGACAGAAGCAGTTGAAACTCGAACTTGATCTGTAATTTCGCATACCAAAACAATATACCATGTTGAAATACAAATTTCAGTTATATATGGTGAAGGAGAACGAAAATCTTGAAAGCTGATATGTGTATATTTCATAAGTCGAAGGGGGGCTAACTCCATAAAAAAATTGAGGCAAATTCATGAAACTCGAACTTGTTCTGTAATTTCTCATAACTAAGCAATGTACCAATTCACAAATGAATATCTTGAAGGGCTGCGAAAAATAGTGTGGAAAGCTAATATTTTTTGTATGTCATAAGTCGAAATGGGGCATAAACTCCATGGAAAATTTATGAAAATGTCTGAAACTCGAACTCACTCTGTAACTCCCTATAATAAAGCAACCTACCAATTCTCAGTTGAATCTCTTGAAGGAGTGCGAAAAAGTGTGGAAAACACATATTTTTCATATTTCGTGTCGACAGGGGACGCAACTCCATCAAAAACTGACGCATAGGCCTGAATTTGAACTTGGTCTGTAACTTCTCATAGCAAAGCATTGTAGGAATTCTCAGTAGAATATCTTGAAAGACTGCGAAAAAAACAGTGCGGCAAAAACGAATATTTTTCGTATTTCATAAGTCGAAAGGGGGCATAACTCCATGAAAAATTGACAAAAATATCTGAAACCCGAAAGTGCTTTATAACTCTTTATGCTAAAGCGGTGTACTGATTTCCCCTTATATATCTTGCCCTGAAACTCGAATTTGGTTTACGGTAGCGGACTAATAAATAGTAGACATGCAATTCGTACGACAACGCTTAGTCTGTCATCAATTAAGCGTTCGTGATGAACTTATCTACGTCATTGAGTATGGCATCATCCTACACGTCGCGTAGTTGATTATGACGTCATATGATTGATGGATAAACTGGAAAGGTCCATTCTGTCAGAAAATCAGTTTATCGTAATGCCATTTATTTTCGAAGTATATACTAATTGCATAGTTCCTTTCTTACGCTTCAAGTATGTGCATTCACGGCCATATTACTTCATTAAAAATGCAGACGTTGCGTATGGCTGTGCAATATTTTGAAACTGCCCAGGCTGATAGTTAATAAATACAAATGAATAGTCTGTTAACATAAAGAATGGTGAATGTATTGTATGACTGAATGACTAATGAGACATATCCCTGTATGATGTAACCACTGGGAGAAATCATTATTATATAATGAGTAATCATTAATTGTACGGAGAAATACAAGGACATTAAATCCCTCCCGTCGTTTAGTAATGAAACTTGGAATTTCTATAAATAGCTATAATAATCACATATAATGATCTATATAACTGAACTATCAAATTCTCAAAATTATGCATAATGAAACTTTCAATATGACACATCACGTTTAAAAGTTCATCCGGCTGTCTCTATGTCTTGTATTTTCGTATGCTCCTCATTTTTTTATCTAGCATACTCGACAGTCTGTTTAAGTAAAATCATTGTATAGACTTATTTTAATTAGGTCACCAAATCAAATCTTGTAAGTCCATAGATCACGAAATTGCTATTGACAGGCATACTGGTGACACAAACTCTTGGGATGAGACAGTTGTGTTTAATGTTCGCGACGATGGTCGTACGGCCCCACCGGAACGATTGAGTTCCACCAGCCTTAGGAGCCGGTTTTTGTTACCCGTGTGGCAGTCTCGTACAGGATCCATTACCCCGAGACCGGATGCTAACCAGCGTCATCATTCGTCGTACACTTGCGGCACGGCATGTCGACATAATATACCGGAACTACCCAACACTACCCTGCGAGCTACAAGTGGCGCCCGATGTAGGGCTCGAAGAACATCATTAATCACACGCAGCGAACTCACGCCCACACCATATAGTGAGCTCAGCTTAATACCTTCTCCATTTAGCGATGACTCCCTCGATCAAGAGGTAGCGTCATACGATGGATTTACAGCTCACATGCTCACCGACTATGCCAGAAATTCTGCGGAATCAACAACACCGCAATATGACCTGTTCTGCCTGTCAGTGACGGCACCTTTCAGGATGCCTCACAGGCGGGAACAGAGTTTAGAACTATATCGGATGTCCGCAACAGGCCACCACCATCAGGGCCGAATCGTGGACGACCCCGATAAAGATCCAATTACGGGCATGTAAATAATCCTTCAGAGTATTATCGTTCGCCCGTGTCATCCACGGAGACCATATGGCCGGGTTACAATCCACATTACAGACAACCTCCCGCACCGCTCCCTTCTAGCACAACGCTATACTCGAGGGGGACCCCGCGGAATTATCGGGAGGAATCGGCACCACCTTTTCGCCGGTACATCAGTCATGCTACACAACATGACCGTCAGCCGACTGCACCACCACCATATGAGGAATATCAGTCCTCACCTCGGGGAGAACGTCCGCATAATCTTCACAATATTCTGCCTCCCGTCCATAGACTCATGCCGGTCTATGGTTTTACAACCGGGCCGGACTCATTAAATTGGAGTACTCGTGTTCTCGCTCCTTGTCATCGACATCGACGGGAAACACCAACACCACCACCACCACCTGCACAACGACCAGCCTCACAATACTCGTCAGTCTCTCAGATACCCACACCACCTGGATTTCAGCTGCTTCATTCTTCCCGTGGTCTTGGCCGAGTCATCCTCCCTCCCGAATTTAGCGGGGAGAATGACTGGACCAATTACAAAATCCAGTTTGAGATAATAAGTCGGACTAACTGCTGAAGTGATCAGCAAATGAGTGAATATCTCGCCGCAAAGCTTTCCGGAAAAGCCCTTTACGTTCTTGTGGATCTTGGGACTGACTACACACCCACCTACACTCAATTGGAACGAGCAATGACGGAGCGATTTGGCAACACAGCTCTCGGAGAAACCAGTCACCTTCAACTCAAGAATCTCCGACGATGCATGGGAGAAACTCTTCCGGAGTTAGCTAGCCAAATCAGGCTAGTCACCCGCGCATATCCGAGCACCAACAAGCGTAATCCATCTGCATCTCAACACTTTCATCGATGCATTGAGCGGTGAACCCGCCATGAAAGAAAAATTATAGTTTGGCCCAATTAACGGCAACCGCGGTCCATATAGAAAACTTTCTAGAGCGGGAGAAGAGTAGCCGATGCCAACTCCATCCTATCAACGAGATAGATGGTGCAGCAATCGCCACGCCCACTAATGCTCCCCCCTGTTCATCAACACCAGCCACACAAACATCACCACCACCAGCTATGCAGAATTCCAATCAGAATCAAGCACCTGGAGGAAGGGGGCGTGCCCGTAAAGGAAGCCACAATGGGGCCCCCAGGCACGGGAACCAGCACAACAATAGCAATGGCAACATGAAAGAACGGATCGATGAGATCAATAAACAGATCTCCACACTAACTAATTTAGTCACGACACTCAGCACCAATCTCGCCACCACTCATTTTAGGACAACAAACATCACCAGCACTGCACCACCACCAAACACCTGTTTCGGATGCGGTCATCCAGGCCATTGGAGGGAATGGTGTCCTAACCGACCTCCCTCAAAACTCCTGCCCCTGACCGCAGCACACCACAACCAGAGAAGCAATCAAACTCCTAAGGGCACCGAACTATCAAGAGCGACCTAGGTGCCCGTATCTGCTTCCCGGCTCAACTGCGGCCTTCGTACAACAATGTTCGGTGGCCAACAATCACCCACCAAAATCAGCTTTTACACCTACACCCAAATGCACGGCTTCATATATGTCAATGCCTACGATGCCTCCCCCATCCGCAGCAATGTCATCCCCCTCTTTCTCCGCACATAACAAGCCTTCTTTCCTGTGTAAAACGGCAGTGGTAGGTTGTAGCACCTCCGCTGAAACAACATTTTTGCAAGCACCATGTCCCGCCACCAAGACACTCAATTCTCGGTGTCCTTTGGTGGTATGCAACACACAGCATCATCTCCCGCATCCACAGACAGCGGCGACTTGGGAGAAACGGTTCGCTCCGCCTCATGGATTCGCAAGCACCGAGCTAAACAGGGAAAAACACGTCCCTGGCGACATCACTGTTTCTTCTGTGCTTCACCAAAGCATCCCATGAAGCATTGTAAGAAATGGCTTGCACAGGTGGAGCTTATCCGTCATCCCGTGCGCACCACTGTCTACACCAATACCGCATACCCTGAAACAGCAACATCACCATCATCATTGCTATCCCCAGCTACGCCTTCACCGCAGCCCTCACAGCAGCGACGATGACGAGCTGGCCCTTCCCTCACTCAGCCATCTACCACATTAAGAGAAGCAATTAGGAAACAGTCAGAGTACATACAGAGTGATTCCGCTCCGACACCATTGTCACAGAGAAACTCTTCCACAGGTACACCGCAAAGTAATATACATATGTGCCTGTCTGTTTAGCGGCGTTTCCACCAGTGCCACCATCGACACCGGTGCTTCTATCACAGTATTTAACAAGCGCTTTTATGAGAACATCCTACCTCATAAGAAGCCTCCCCTAAAGCCTACAAACAATTACCTACAGACGACTATGTGGGCTGATGTGCCCGTAGCCAGTGTAGTCAATTTAGTCACCCAAATAGAGGAGATGCAAATCATACAGCGAGTTGTCATCGCCTCTATTCATAACAATGTCCTACTTGGCTCTGATTTCCTCAGTGCCAGCGAAGCCATCATACATTGCAAACAACAGGAACTCGACATACACGGCCGACGAATACCTCTTGGACTGGCATCGTCATTATACGATACGTGTGCTGTAATATTATCCAGTACAGCCAGAGTTGAGCCGGGACAGGAACAAATCTTATGGGCCACTGCATCACAGTTAGGAAGCAAAACACACATCATCATGCTGGAACCCGATCCTGATTATATGATCGCCTCACAATGCGCAAGTCCCCGCATGATAGTAGACACTACTAATAAGGCAAATATACCTTTTAGAGTGTTCAACGGTACCGCAGACCCCATCACTCTGGAACCAGGCATATGCTGTGGCCATTTAGTGGACATAATCTCATTGGAATCACCTACACCCGCTGACACACCACCGCATATGGCTGATGACTTACCCGAACATCTACATGATTTGTATCTACGTGCCACAGTTGGATTACAGCAATCACAGAAACGTGAAATTCGGAAATTACTACACAAATATCGTGATAGTTTTTCCTCCGGAGACATGGATCTCGGAGACTCATCTCATACGACAGTCCGACACAGGCAATAATCACCCCATACGACAACCGGTATGACGTCTTTCCGTTCATAAGGAAGTGGAAGCACACTAACAAGTGAATGCCATGTTGCGGACTAGTATTATTGAACCCTCAGCATCTCCATGGGCTAGCGCAATAGTACCAGCAGACAAAAAGGATGGAACCTTGCGGTTTTGTATTGACTACCACCGCCTTAATGATCTTAGCATCAAGGATGCTTATCTGTTACCCCGGACAGATCAGGCCTTGGATTCCTTGTCCGGAGCCAAGTGGTTTTGTACCCTTGACTTAGCTAGCGGTTACTGGCAAGTAGCCATGGATGAAGCTGACATGGAAAAGACCACATTCGTTTGTAGGGATGGCCTTTTACAATTCCACAAGATGCCCTACAGGTTGTGCAACGCTCCTGGAACTTTTGAATGACTCATTGAGCAGGTATTAACCACCCTGCAATGGGAAATCAGTCTTTGTTACATAGACGACATAATAGTCTTCGGACCCACGTTTGAGCAAGCCTTAATAAATTTGGACACTGTGCTATCAAGATTCCGCATGGCCAATTTAAAACTCAAACCTAAGAAATGTCATCTCTTTAGACAGAGTGTTGAGTTCCTGGGACACGTCATATCCGGTGATGAAGTGGCTACTCAGCTGTCAAAAACTAAGGCAGTAGCAGAGTGGCCACAGCGCTCTTCAGTTACTGAGACACGATGTTTTTTTGGCCTATGCCAGTACTATCGCTGTTACATCCGACATTTCAGCGAGATTGTTTCACCCCTCTACAAGATCACCGAGAAAGATCGACCATTTGAGTGGACGAGCGAGTGTGAAGGCTCCTTCAGGGCATTGAAGGAACTCTTGACGACCACCCCGATTCTTGCTCATCCTAATCCAAACCTCGATTTCATCTTAGACACTGATGCGTCAGCTTATGCTATCGGCGCGGATCTATCTCAGGTCACAGAAGATGGAACAGAGTAGGTATTTGGTTATGGTTCGCATACTTTGAATAAAACGGAGAGAAGATACACAACCACCAAGCGAGAATTATTGGTGGCAGTACATTTTGTCAAGTATTATAAACACTTTCTGTACGGGCGCCCTTATACACTCCTTACAGACCATGCCTCACTACGATGGCTCAGGAATTTGACAAATCTGGAGGGCCAGGTAGCGAGATGGCAGGAATCCCTGCAGGCCTGTAACTTCAACGTTGTTCACCGTCCCGGCAAATTGCATGGGAATACTGATGCCCTTAGTCGAATTGGCGCGGAAGCTGAACATGAAGAGGCCACCACCATGACACAGTCAACACAGCCATCTCCAGAGTTCCCCGAATTGAGGTGCGCAGAGTGGAATCTGGAGAAGATCGCACACCACCAAACAACAGACATAGACACGAAATATATACGTGTGCATCCAGGAGGGGGTACGTCCCCCCCCCCAAGGAATCGGTAACACCACTTTCTACCATGGCAAAATATTATTACCAACGGTTTGAAGAATGTCGATTAATAAGTAACGTTCTGTATATTAATGACCATTTGGTAGTCCCGGAAAGTTATCGTGAACCTATATTAAAACAACTGCATGATAACGCCGGGCATCTGGCCATGGAAGGGACTGTTGCCCATATCAAATTGAGATATCAATGGATCGGGATTCGCGTTAGTGTCAAGGCCTGGGTTGCCAAATGTATCCCATGCCAAATATGCGCTGTTGGCCAAAACCATATCGCACCATCTCAAATTAAGATTGTTGGTGCACCATGGCAGCGACTGGCTATCGACGTGATCGGACCCTTGAATATGACGGATGATGGAAATAAATACATCCTCGTATTACAAGATCATTTTACGAAGTGGGTAGAAGCATTTACTTTGCCGGACCAAGAGACATCCACCATAGCAGGGGTCTTGGCAAGCAATGTGTTTTGCCGTTTTGGTATGCCTTATGAGTTGCACTCCGATCAAGGAAGTAATTTTGAGAGCTGGCTCATATCAGAGCTCTGCAAATTATTCCATATCATCAAGACAAGGACGACTCCATACCACCCCCGGAGTGACGGGATGGTAGAGAGATTCAACAGAACTCTCGCAGAGATGCTTACAAAGGAAACACACCTTGATTGTAGAGACCTACGGCTCCCATATGTACTCATTTCCTACTGCACTTCAGTACATTCGAGCATGGGATTTATTCCTGCTCGGTTAATGTTAGGCCATGAATTAGCCTTACCCCTGGATCTGGCCATGCCTCGGATACCAGGAGAGAAAAATTCACCATCTCTCTATGTTGAACTCTTGCACTTATCCACTGCACACCGGCAGCAAAAGACATGGCACGACCGGAGGAGATCCGTATGAAGCAGGAAGGATGGTTTAGGTACACGATTCACGACGATCTGCAAACGTGCCAAGTAAACTGAGTTACCAGTGGAAAGGCCCCTATGTTGTAGTAGGTAAGACGTCGGACGTGACCGTATCCGTGCTTCAGATGGCCTGACCTCAGTCATCCACTTCGATCGGCTTAAACCTTGTGTCAGTGATGACCCAGCACCAGAGCTCGGGCTGGGCATTTCTCGTGACACCGGTACCCAGACAGATATTTCTATGGAAATTATTATTCCCACAGTTAGCACAGAGCATTGCGGTGCCACCTCAGCCCCACTTCTACCAAGCCAGAATGTGGGTGAACAAGCGGCTAATGCTGACGACGATGACGGGATATGTACTCGCTCTCTCCCTCCTCAGCGCAGGTCTACTCGATCTGGGAAGTCGTAGCTGAAGAATTTTGTGTTTGTTTTGTCCAAGCGACCGGATGGAAAAGTTGTTGCTCCGATCTCTTCCCATTCTCACCCACTTCATGCGATGCCCCCCCCCCCATCATAGAGTTACCACAAGCAGAAGCTGAGGCTGACCCAAGCCATGCTTCCTGTGGGGTGGAACATTTGGTGAATAGCATGGAAGTGAAGAGGCTGGATGAAGCCTTAGCGTGTCTAGAACCGCAAAACCATACAACAAGGTGTACCCGACCACCTCCCAGAATGCCAGACCAATTCCCAACCAAGCGGCACCCCTATCCATCGCCGCACCCCCACCCCAAATCCAACTGACGTCCCTTATCTATACAACAAGTTCGGACCGTCAATCTTCAGATATGAGAGAGACTGCTGTAACAGAGGAGGTGGCATCCCACACCGCACCAACCAACATTACCTTCCGTGGTGGGCAGGGAAGCAGCCTGTTCAGCAGACTCTCGGTTCAAATTTTCCTGGTGTCTAAAAACTACAACAGGACACCAACCATCGTGTAATGGGAGATGACCACATCCCCCTGTCTAAAGGCCACCCCATCCATACCATACTCCTCCGTGAGCAGTCAGGACATCACATCACAGACAGAACGTCATCACACACAGAACACACCTGCCCTCAAGGTTGGATGTGTCAATTCGTCATTGCGCATACATCACACACCTAGTCGGTTATACTCAGCATAACAGAGACATTCAACAATGGCAACAACATCATTTAGCAGCACCTACCGGTATTAATTAATTCCCGACAGAGACATAAAAAATTCCCGCAACAGTTCCTCCCACCCAAGATGCGCGAGAAATAAAATCTCCCACAAACCCACACCTCCCGCAATAACAACAGACTTGGCGTTCACTAGTGTGGAGAACTGGAATGCGCTCACTTCGCTTATAACATTGGCACCATACAGCAGCCCGGACATCCCAACAATAACATTATCATCAGCCGACAGCAGCTGACAAATCTCCCGCGCACACCTTCTTGTCCAGTTATAAGAGAACTGATCATATGGATATAAGGAATACACTACAGCCATCTAAAGTACGCGTCACGGGAGGAACGTTTATCCTACATTCCTCCACACACCCCTCCCATTTTTCCCCAACGCCAAAATCTACATACTTCATCTACACGTAATAACAGTCAATATTATTAAGAGAGCAAGATGCCCGCATTGTCGTCAGTCACGAGTAGGGATTTGCTATCGAAAAGTTGAATTCGATAATGGATTGATCAAAGTTACGACAGCATCCAACAGGTCATCTGTGCTCTAAAGTAACTCTGTCCCGCCCACGGGCTCAGCCATTACAGAATGAAATACCCTCAGGGTTCGATAAAGTCGACATTCACGCCGCCTCTCCCTCCCCCCTCCCATACCTGGCGGCCATAAAAACGCCACCTTCACCACAGCGCAAGTATCATCCACAGTTATCCAGCCACGCGTATCAGATTCAAATCACCAACATGTCAGAAACACAGACACTCAGGTTGACCGTATTCACAATCTCCAAATGACGGGATTGTAAATTGTAATAACTGTGGCACACACTTCTGAGTTGTACTGTAAGTTAACCATTGTTAAATGGTATTAATGTGTCTGGGCTAGGCTGGGACAGAGCTAGTTCTACCTATTGAGGAGAATGCTTGGCAAGCCCTCCCACTCGGAAAACACAGCTATCTTGTCGGGATCAGTAACGTTGATCTACCGCCTGAATAGATCTGTTTAAACCACACATCAAATTACTTACAACTTTACTGTTGAATTTTTGATTAGGAACACAACTACTCTACCGTGCTACAAATCATTAGCGCACGGGCTGGTAAAGCGGTATCAAAAATCTAACAGTATAATTACAAAGAGAATTTCAAAAATTCTCTTCCCTGCGTTCCAGTCCATAATCAAAGATTGCTGAGAACTACCTATTACAGACATATACCAAGACGCATGTTAAAGAACTCGCGCAAATAGGGGGCATTACATTATAAAGATTCTTGATATAACATATATATATATATATATATATATATATATATATATATATATATATATATATATATATATATATATATATATATATATATATATATATATATATATATATATATTTCTATCTCTCGCATCTACAACAGACTACACCTCAGCAACAGCATTTTGGCCATCACCATAAACAGCAGATATGTTTCCGATCAACCACGTGCCTTTTGGAGCCACGTGACATTTATTGCTATTTCCAGTAAATTGGATCAAACGCTTTAAACACAAGAGCCGCCCAAATACTCGACTACCACATCGTGATGGAGGAGTGGCGAGGGTGAGTCAGTGTAATTGCCGCTGACGTCATCAGGCTCCCACACAGCCCATCGGGCGTTCCAGCCTAAAATTAAAACAGGCAAGTTTATAAGCATCCAATCTGAAAAACTGCCTCCCGCTAATTAAAAGGTGAGGCTCCTCAAAGAAAAAGTAGTACCACGTTTTTATGTTGATCAGAGGCTGTTAAAAGAGCGAAATTAGGACAAATGTAACGAGCCATTCCTCCTATAATTAAAAGTACTCCCTGTATATGGGAAGAATTAATCCCTAGACATCTAGAGTAGGAAAGAGGAAACTTTCCATATAGGGCTGGCCGAATCACCTGATAAAACTTCCAGGTGTGGTCATCCGCCGCCTATGGCGTCACCAAACAGTATAAAAGGAGGAAGCGCACTCTGAAACTTTGTTTTCCCATCAAAACTCGACACCAGGGAAACACAGATAGCATTAGGCTTCTTACGTGTCGAAAACCAAATTCTGCTGTTTTATTATTAATTCATTATTATACTTGGCCTGGAAAGTTAACACAATGAAGAGATAGGGCATTAGGTTTTGAATAAGGTTCCCGCAGCCACCTACCATGTGGGAATGCGATGTCACTCCTTGAAGATTTAGCATTATCGGATTTGTCTGAAGAAGAATCAGTACCAGTTCCAAAACAGTTCCCGTGCAGCTCGTTATTAGCTAGCAGAGAACCCTGTACCAGAACTTTAACGAGAAAGTCTGACCGCACACTTCATGTTAATAAGGATCATCTCCTCCAGTCAGCCTTCTGCGTGACGTGTCAGTATCTCTACACTGCTACTCGCTACGGAGTGACCCATGCGCTATGTTATCGTCACCATGTATTAGAAGTGACATTAGTTCCCGGGGAAGAAAATTAGGATCGTGCCATTTTAGCCACGCATTTCGAATCTCAGTTTCCGGTCAAAGTTCTCCCGACCGAGAAGATGGCCCGCACGAAGAACACTACTCATAGATATCCCATTAGTCATCGTCCTCCCGCGGCTACCGTGAGCAATGTACTGACAGCGAGATGTGAAATCCTGCCCGCAGCCACGTCGGGGAGTGCTACGCCACTACCAGTCACTACATCTACACTGGTCCTAAAGCGGAGTAAAAAGCGAAAATCTTCCGCAGAATCCAGTCCGGCAGCACCCGCATCAGTAACCAGCCATCCAACTACAGCCACTACACCTGCACCCGTAGTGTCTGAAGCAGTTTTAGCCAGTCAGCCGATTCCGGTAGTCATCATGACACCTGCGAGAATAGACATTCCAAGTTACCCGCAGTCACCATCTCTGCCAGACCTGACCATAGATGAGGGACCAGGATCGTCACAGCCTGCATTGATTAGCATAACTCCAACTCGTGTTATCCAGCATCTGCCTCCTAGCCTTTCTGACCCAGCCATCAGGAGGGGAACCACGCCGGAACGACCATACACGGGAAAGAGACGTATCGCCCACACACAGGACATTCAGCCCATGCCTAACGTTACCGCAAGTCGGAGTGTCATCTCCCGCCATATCCGCTCCCACATCATTGCCTCAGCCTACGATACAGCTCAGCGCCATCACCACGACAGCCACTGCAGCCACCACGACGACCACAACAACTACAACATCAACTACGTCAGCAATCACTAGCACCACCGCTGTCTCATGGACGGATATCTTAGAACCGGCAGTAACTGTGAGAGACATTATAGACGCTCATATTTCTGCCACCATCACTTTAGACATTTCCGACAGTGCCAGTAATAGTGAACGCATCTCAGCAATGATAGTGCATCCACCGCAACCAACCACCGTCAGTCGCAGGACCCAGACTCAGTAGGGAAATTTTGCTGCAGAGGTGTGATCATTTGTGATACAGCAATTCATGGAAGTGTAGTAATTATTACTTTATTTTTTAAATACTTTTCTTCTTATGATATATGTTAGAGCAATTGAATCCCGTCCCTAGGATGACTACGGTTATCCGACACAGCCGCGCACTTTCGGTGCCCGGCTGTGTCCCACATGAAATGAGCACTGCCGACTCCGGTATTGTAAGAACATCTTGTGCGACGTAAAGAATATAACATCCTGCAGTGCAATAAAGTCATAATCCCGTCATGCAGTCTCAGCTACGCTGGGGCTGCCTGATAAACTAACTGTTACGTTATTATTATATTCTATTTTTCTTATTATTTTTCTTTCTGTCTTAGATGTCAGGATGGCTATGGGGTCCACGAGAGCTGTCCGTTGCGGACCCGCTATAACGGGTCGCAAATATATTTTTAATAATAAGAGATACGTGTTGCGTAGCCCTTTATTTACCCGGGGTGCGCAAGTAATTCGGACGTAATTTACTAAATACCACATATGGGTATGTTACGTGAATCTTATATTTTATGTATACTTATATATATTATATTATTATATATTTAAACTTAAATTGTGGTACATTGGAGCTTGGGTGTTCTCTGCGGAGATAATGATTATCCGCACCCAAAGAGAACACCCATGCGAGCTATTGTTTAGGATCATTAACTAAATACGGTTACAGCACGCACCCAAATATTAAAATAAAACAAAACAAAAAAGAAAAGGCCTGGAAAAATAATTCCAGGTAAAAAATTGAAAACTAGAAATATGCCTCCCCTCTCCTCTTTGGCACCTCTATGTGCTCCGTCTCTTGAATACGCGTCTATTGCATCACTACTCCTCTCCGGCCACGTGCCTACCCGGGAAGTCTATAATTCCCACCTAGCGTACGTCCGTGCTTCGATCCGCCATGCACAATCATTTGCCACGGTTGTCAAACTAGGAGGAGGTGGTGTAGTTCGGATCGACTGGCGGGTACCGGCCATACCAGCCAAGCTGGGTACGCGCCGCCCGTCCTGGATTCGTTCGCTGAACACGGCCCCCCCCTAGGTATATAAGCGTATATGGGCCTATGAGAGAGATCGCATTGTAAAAACGACTAAGTTCGTTAAAGCGCATAGTGCGCATGCGCACGCTTAGATGCTATTTTTGATGGAGCACGTAGTTTACGACCAAGATAGGATGACGCTTTTAGTGTACCGAGATGGTACCTTGTAATCCTTTTTATAATTACCTGTTCCCGCCAAATCGGGCATTAATCAAGACCAGAATTCGACGGGCTTTTTAAATCTGTAAACCATTTCAAAATCGGTTAAGAAATTGCTGAGTTATCCTCAGAAAACACTTCTTGATTATCTTCAAAATATTGCCGTGACGTCATAACCACGTGGACGCAGAGCTTCTAGAATGTTCTAGAACATTCGACAGCATTATCATCAGCTACGAGCTGATTGGCTGTTGCTCGAATGATGATTGGTTGGAGCCTGCGCCTGTGACGTCACGGGTAGCATAAAGGAGACACAATCCAGAGATCAAGAGCATCCTCGGCCAGGGGCCGAACAGGTTGGACCTGTACCAGCTACTACCAGCACGACAGGCATTACGCATATTACGTCACTTTCTGTCAGTTTTTCTCCCATAGCTAGCAGTATCCAACCCACTGCACTAAAGCAATTTTTTAGCTCCCCTTACTTGCGGGAACAATTTGGAACTTTCTAGTTATTGTTCACGAATATCAAGAGGTACTTCGGCAGCGATGTTCTTTGGTGGATGACTCACCGAATCTGCCGGCTACGCCAAAAAGTGGTATTTCAACCGTCCCCACACTGATGTCGTGCAGGTTCTTCTAACTTTCGACCGCAGCAAGTAAACTTTGCCTGGTGCATCTTCAGAGCTGGCTGACGTACCCAGCACCATTAAGCTTTGTTTTGTATCTTCATCTGCATCTAACAGCCCCCGCTTGTGATCGGGCTGTTGTCAACTTCCATCAGTACCATCGGTGTACGGGAACTTTCTTCACAGCAGTAATGCTATTTTATCTCTTACTGACTACTCGTTAGACATTCTATATTGTGATTGCAGTCCTGAGTTCGATCCGCTCCAGTCATGAGCTGCTTGCGGGAATCCTGTTTGCGGGAATCAACCTGTGGGAGCTTTCCAGCTTCCTGAGAATGCATCAACTCACATCAACCAAAGAATGATGTATAAATTTCAGTAACACGATAGCCAAACTTAGGAACGGCTACCAAGTATTCAAGTAACGATACTTAACATTTTAATTATTTCCGTTAAATGTACTCTTCTAATTATATTGTATCCGTATAAACGGTCCTGATGACTAAAAGGTAGGGTAACGGTCTTAGGACCGCTAGTTATAATTTATGTATATGTTTATAGTTATTCTGATTTTCTGTAAGGTGTTTTCACTAACCGCACCGTAGTAGGTTCGTTAACCTGTACTAAAAATATATAATTCTGATCATTTGATACTGCATTGATTGTTCTGGTTAGTTTATATAAATATGGCCAGTAGCCATCAGTTCATATGTTTTGTTTATTTCTAGAAAATATAGGACTACAGTGCACATAGGAAACACTACACAGCAACATTTATATATGCAGCACTTTCTCCCGCCACCAACAATTTTTCACTGAGGTCGCTGTCCGTGCTATAACTCTGTTTATCCCGGCATGCTACCGAATAAAACCTTTTCTATTCAGCTCGATAGGATAGGTTTAATATGATTAGAAACAATTTCTTCACTAAGAAATCTGTAATATACTCTTCTCTTCTGTTAGTTGCGATAATTTAGCCCCGCACTCCGGCAAGACTCATAACTCTAAGATATTGTCTCTCTTCATGTTCCACTCAGCCTTGTGGTTTCTTAATTGTTTGGATGTTCCTATCCGCACCATGGGCTGATCCGACCCTGAGAAACTGTTGGGGTTTCCGAGCAGTGATGGCCAAGTCAGTCTTCTCGGATGGGACTTTAAATTGAGGTCCCGTCATACAGTGCCCATCACTGTGTGAACGTGAGCTAGGGTTAGGTAGGCAAGAAATTTCGGCATAGTCAAAGTAAACCGGATGCTGAATGGATCCCTCCTCGGATGGAACCACGCAACATACGGATTACAAAACCAAAACCAAATTGCTAGAATTAGAATCTTTCGGAATTTTCGATGGGATTATGGAGGGATGTAACCCGAATGACTGATCGAGTTCGTCCTCGGACGGACACAGTCACCATACGGGCTACCTAATCAATCAAAATCAAACAAGTGCGCGCTGGTGCCTGCTCGGATGATGGCCAGAAGACCAAATGGGTCCCAGGATCCGAAAGACCCCACACCCCAACCTCCCCACTCCCCCCAAAGGGGCCGGGAGGTCTCTGACCTAAAGCCCCCCCCCCCTTGGGTGCATCAGGTCATAAGACCGTACGCACCTCCCCCGACCCAACACCTACCCCATCCCTTCCCCACCCCCGTTAGGTCCAGGTTAGGCCATCCCCATTACACATGCCCAAGCATGAGGAGCAACAAAAAAAAGCCATGGAAAAGAACAGCAACATGAGACAAAATCGAGAGACAACGATCAACACACACACACACACACACACACACACACACACACACACACACACACACACACACACACACACACACACACACACACACACACACACACACACACACACACACACACACACACACACACACACACACACACACACACACACACACACACACACACACACACACACACACACACACACACACACACACACACACACACACACACACACACACACACACACACACACACACACACACACACACACACACACACACACACACACACACACACACACACACACACACACACACACACACACACACACACACACACACACACACACACACACACACACACACACACACACACACACACACACACACACACACACACACACACACACACACACACACACACACACACACACACACACACACACACACACACACACACACACACACACACACACACACACACACACACACACACACACACACACACACACACACACACACACACACACACACACACACACACACACACACACACACACACACACACACACACACACACACACACACACACACACACACACACACACACACACACACACACACACACACACACACACACACACACACACACACACACACACACACACACACACACACACACACACACACACACACACACACACACACACACACACACACACACACACACACACACACACACACACACACACACACACACACACACACACACACACACACACACACACACACACACACACACACACACACACACACACACACACACACACACACACACACACACACACACACACACACACACACACACACACACACACACACACACACACACACAGAGAGACACAAGCTAATGCACAAACCGACGTCACAAGAATTCACAAGAATTCAACAGAAACCATAAAGGCCAGGCGTGAGTCTAGACCCTAGCATTGGGAACTAGCATATAAACACCTCAAATATTACAACACACCACACAGCGATGGCCAAGGTGTGGTGTCACATACATTTCCCCCGTATCTTCGGATACTTAGTAGTTAGCATTTTTGCCAATGTAGGAAAGCACTGCGAAAACATATCTTAATTATTATTTTATTTGCTGACCAATCCTCCCACACCGCAGTGCAAAACCGGGTAACTTGTACATAAGCCTAACGAGAGGTTAAACGGTTAGTTCCATAGGACCCGGTGACGGGCGAGATGCGTATCCCCACTGAATTCCATAAAAATGTCTGGGCATGATATTTAGATCTGCCACACCCTCACGGGAAGGATATTTACGGTGGGTATTCGTCTCTCTTACCCCACCATAACGATAGATCAGTTGCCTAAAATGCTTTTGTGAAACGTAACCAGTATCTAGTAACGTTTTATGTGGTTACGGAGCGAGATGTCCGGATTCTTATCCAGTTCGGAGATCTTACTAAGTAACATGTATGGGCGCTGTCTTCAGTATTGATGTCTTAGGGCATCCGTTCTCAATGACAGCCGTGTCTAACAGCTAGGTAGACACCCGCCATTTGCGGCCTAAATAGTTCTTGTTTCTAAAAACTAAAAAGCTGGTTAAGCAGAGTGGAAGGCCCGCAAAAATAAAGCGGCAACTACTAATTCAGCATACTAAGAATTACATAAGACGGTGATGTAGGAAGCCCTCGGGAATCGTTCATTCTGTCTTCACATAAAACAGCACGCAACCTTATAGTCATAATCTCACTAGGTATGGTCTTTTCTTTTTCAAGCATTTTGGTTGAAATATTAGAGTGGGCCCATTTTTTCCTACTACTCTTCTCCCGCTTTAAGCAGTGGCAACATTTTCCCGTGATGGAGGCCCACGCAAGGCACTTGCCTCTCGCAAGGATTCAGCGATGACGGTCCATGCGAGGATAATACTCCTCACCCAAACTAGCACTAGGAGTAGTGCCCGCGTGAGGCACATGATTTTTCGTCCGAGATAATCTTCTTTCCTTTCAGCCTAGAGGTATAATAACTTATATTAAGTTAATTAGTTAAGTCTCGTGTACGGGAGCCTCCCTTGCAGGGATACCTCTGCAGACCTACGAGTCTGTGTTGTACCTCCGGGAGCCCAACGTTTAAAAGTTCATCTGGCTGTCTCTATGTTTTGTGTTTTCGTGTGCTCCTCATTTTTTTATCTAGCATACTCGACAGTCTGTTTGGGTAAAATCATTTCATAGACTTATTTTAATTAGGTCACCAAATCAAATCTTGCAAGTCCATAGATCACGAAATTGCTATGGACAGGCATACTGGTGACACAAACTCTTGGGATGAGACAGTTGTGTTTATTGTTCGCGACGATGGTCGTATGGCCCCACCGGAACGATTGAGTTCCCCCGGCCTTAAGAGCCGGTTTTTGTTACCCGTAGGGCAGTCTCTTACAGAATCTGTCACCCTGAGACCAGATGCTAACCAGCATCATCATTCGTCGTGCACTTGCGAACCCGACATAATACACCGGAATGGCCCGACACTACCCCACGAGCTACAGTACCTATTGGTCATCGGTACAGTGAAAGTTCATTAGTCACTGAAATTGATGCGCTAACATGAAAATAAAGTGAGATGGCACGATCTTTAATGCAGGGAAAATATCCACAAACAGCTATCTGCAAGCAGGGTTTCCACAGGCAGGTTCCGCAGGCAGGTCATCAATATGGCACACTTTCATGACGGTGACGAAGAATGTATAATAGGATGTCCATTAGATAGTCTTTGTAACTGATACATGATTTAAACAGTTTGTTGTAAAGTTTCCGTCCGGCGACGGCGGTATGAAAGTTGGAAGTTGCCCATTAACAGAGAGTGCTACTGTTATGATTAATTATGCATGTACAATAACTGGCACACGGTGCGGGATACATCGCATAGGTATTGCGGTGTACCGAGCAAAGTCCCACCAGAATGTGGTCTAAAAGTCAATTATCACATGCGACATGCAGCGCGGAAGTTTGAATCCACTTTTCAGTGTGGTCGGCAGACCTGGCGAGTTATCCACCAAGAATCACCATCAGCTCTACATTCCGTAAAATCACATCGGGCCCACAAGGCCCGTCCATGGAGAAGCTCCCTTAGAAAAGTCTGGATGCGGGAGTTCTTACTTTAGTTATTTTTGCCCCCTGATGGCCGTCCGGGAGCATCCAAAATTGTTGTATCGCGGAAAGTCGAGAACTGCTTACCAGCGTGGATGAACTCAAATCTGAATGACACCGTGATGATGATCGATGGAATCACTGTCGGCTTGCAGTTTCCCATGTCTAGCATGTGCTGGTCCAGCAGTCCTCCTTACGGGTCGACCTCCACGCCGATGATGCTCTCGATCTTCGATTTTTCGTCACTTTTATTTTACTCGTGACGTCAGAGGCAGGCGCTTCAACCAATCAGTGGCCGAGCAGTAGCCAATCAGCGTGCAGTCAGAGGTGGTGACGTGGCTACCACGTGCACAGCACATTCCTCATTCAGTTAATACACACACACGATTACGACGTCAAAAGCAATATTTTGTAAATAATTTAACGGGAGTTTTGTTGATAACTCGGTCATTTCTGCTCCGATTTTAAAATGATAAAAAGTTCTATAATCCTCGTTTCATTCCGGTCCTGATCGGTACCGAGAACAGTATAATTTAAGAAATCACAAGTACCAACTCGGTACACTATAGGCATGCACTTAATCCCAATTCGCACCACACGTTCTAACGGACTTAGCCGTTTTTAATGAAAACCTCTCTCATAGGGCCTATATACTCAGGAGGGCATGTCCGGAGCGAATTCGGAATGGTCGTTCCATACCCAGCTTAGCTGGGATGGTTAGAATCCACACGGTCGATCCGTGCTACACCAGACAGCAGCTCACATGGTGAATGAAATCAATACTAGTTATTCTAGGTGATAGAAGAACGCATTGCTTCAGAATACAGGGATTAAGTATATGCATGTTACATATTTATGCTGTAGTAATAAGTCTTATTGTAGAAGTTCGTATATATATATATATATATATATATATATATATATATATATATATATATATATATATATATATATATATATATATATATATATATATATACATACGGTGCCTGTGTGCGTGCGTGCGTGTATTCGTATATACCCAAAGTCACTGTGTTGTTGTTGTTGTGAGAGGGTATGATAGTTAGGATTGGCTGACATGCATTTTGCCTAACCAAACCAGTGCTGTATATGATATGATTGTATATCGTTTACTACTGAATAAATAAGATTGAATCTTGAGATATCACAGAGAGTCTATGACTGCTGGCAACGCAGAATTAGTTTTAGGCATCACATGTATATAACCAGATATCTTGTCAAAGTTATCTTCACATGTGTGTTAATCGGTTTACCCATTTTCTAACTCATGTATAATTAGTGTGTGGTCTCTAATTTAATGTTACCTTACAATCTCGCTGGCCAGACAGTTTAATCTACAATGACACATTACACACTATGTCCATTACAGTCCCAATGTCAGTGAAGGTGTCCCAACAAAGATGGTCGATGTTTGATCATTATCTGTGAATGCCATAAGACTACTTCACAGAAATCCTTGATATTTGCTGTACTTGGTGCCAACATCTAATAGGCTCGCAGAGGACATCACTGCACAAACCTGCTAAGTGTGCTGCGTATCGATCTAAAGGAAGCTGGACTGGGTACACTGACATCTAGGAAAAGGCCGAGGGAGCTAGGTATTCTCACTGAGGACAAGAAACAGTTGCCAAAGAAGAAGGACTAATTGCAGCTGCCTGATGTTTTCAAACTATTGTAGCCACTGAACACGGTATATCAGCATCACTATCACTCTGAAAGAAACAGATGTAGAACAGACAAAACTTCAGTGTGTAAGGCACCCATCAAAGCCAAATTACTTGTGCAGAAAACTCGAAACAGGAAAGCAATAAGCAAATGTCCGCTGTGTTGTAGTGGGATGGAAGATCTTCAGCACGTCCTCAGTCCAGAGGTAGAGCATGTCAGAAGCTCAACTATGGCAAAGATCAGAACAATGATGCAGCACCCGAATATCGTGATAACAGACGAATGCTACATCCAAGTGAAATTGGAAGCAAGTGGGCTTAGAACCTCACACTTAGAAACATTTGAATAATATGCAAGAGAACTATGCTCCAACTTGCACAAGAAACTCTTTTAATCATACGCTTATGTACTATTATGTTGTTACTGGACGAAAACTTTGCATATGTGACCAGATCTTCATTACTGCCTTCATTAAAGTCATTGAGAACAGACTGTTGTTTCTGGAGATGTCTACAGTGCCGTGATACTCACATAGGATGTTGTGGCTATTCCAGTGTGCATCTAGGTGGCTCTCGAAGGCTTTCACCATTGGTGCATCTACAACTTGCTCAGGTAAACTATTCCATCGCTCAACTATTCCGATGTTGCTGCTTTGTTTTAGTCTACTTTTACACTCATCTTTAAAATCTTGAAACGGTGGCCTCTTATATTTGATTATATTAATGGTATCTTGGGGCACACGTCCTGATCATATAAGCAACGAGGCATCTTAAATGTTTCAATCATATCTCCCCATAATCTACGATAAGTGAGTGAATGTAGCTTTAGTGGTCTTTTAGCTGGGGAGTTAAACTTATTGACCATTCTTTGTACATTTTCAATGATGACAACATCCTTTTGTGGAGTTGGTACCAGACTGGATTTGCATAATCTAGGTGCGGTCAGACTAATGCTATATAAAGCCATCTGAATGTTCCACGTCAAGATGAATACACGATTCGAGGATTGGTCCCATCATTTTGGCAACTTTGTTTACTTTTTCATTTATGTGGTCTTCAAAAGTCGATTTATTGTCGATGGTGACACCAAGAATCCTTTTCTGTTACCACCTTTGCCAACATATAGTGTGGCTCTTCTGCCCTCTTCCCTCTCAGCGTTGTTGTGCATCTATCATTGTGGTCTATTGCCCTTTCTACAATCATCAGTTTGCACTTATCTGAAAGAACGTGGAGCAGGCAGTCATCCAGCCAATCTTGGAGTCTTGACAAATCCTTCCGCAGTTTTATTTCATCTTCTTTACAGTTGAATTTACGGGAAACCTTTGTGTCATCTACATACAGACTTTTATTCTGTAGCTGTCTAATTTCCTCAGAAGGCGCTTATGTGATACGGTGTTGAATGCTTTGATAAAATGTAAATAAATTACATCTACATTGCCGCCATCATCCAAATGTTCTGTCCAATTGTCCAACACCTTCAGGATCTCCAGCGGTGTGTGTCCAATTGTCCATCAACTTCAGGAGCTTCAGCGATGTAGATCTTCTCGCTATGAACCCGAACCGCATGTTGCTACTTAGTGAGGTGTTGAAAGGCATTGCTAGTGGCTTACTTATAGAATCTAGTAGTTCTTTAAACAGTCTTAGATGAACTCTATCAAGTGCGGACGATTTGTCAATTTTTATCTTAATGAGATTCTTTCACATCTTTGGTAATGAGAATCATGTGTAGTATAGGCTTGGTCATATTCTTGTGTGGGGGGCCTCTGGTCAGTCCATTTCGGGCTCAATTGTGAACACACGTGAGAAGAAATCTGATAACACGCGACCCTTCTTTTCATGTGTTGTCATCAATGCTTCTTTCTGTGTAATACCTGTCTTAACAAGATCTGAGATTATAGTGGATGCCTTGAGCTTGCTTTTGGCATATTTCCAGAAGCATTTTGGGTGGAAATTCCAGTCTTGCTATTGTCCTCTTATAACGTTTCTGCATTTCCCTTGTTATTGCTCTTAAATTGTTGTGCTGATTTGTGTATATGCTGGGTGTTTCTCTGGATCTCGTGTCTCAATGTAACCATGCCAGCATCGGCCTTTTGTCACAGTTTTACTGGGTATATGCTTTTCATGTGCTTCTTCTAGTGTCTTTGTGTTCTATTGTGATCAATATTATTGTTATCGACTGATAGGATAGTAGGGCACTCACGAGGGGAGAAAGGATGATGGAAGAGGCTGATACATGGGTGGAGTTTATTTACAGAGTCCAGGGGCCACTAGGCAAACAGAAGATCAAGAAAATTGCAAAAGATAAGACAGAGAAAGGCAGCACCAGATGTACATAATATAAATATATTAGAATCACATCTGAAGGGTTAAGTTGTAAATAATGTTGGTATCCAAGCAGCCAGCAGCAGCAGAGTAATAATAAACCAGTACAGTATTACAGTATTAATCCTTTTCTCGTGTTAGTTGTCACGATTGATCAAGAAAATTGACACCAGTTTTCTCAGTAAGTGTCCATTTGCAGCGATTCCAGTGGTAAATTTAAAAAAATAGTCTTTTGTTGGCCTTTAAATGGACTTTCCTCATGACCATTGCAAAGCCCTTTTGACTGGCTTCAGTTTTTTACGATTAAACGGATAACAAAGCTACAGAGAACAAAGAATTGCAGAAAATGAGTCTAGACATGGAAAAATTAAGTTAGTAGGGTTTGTAAAGTAAAAACAAATTCTTATGGTCTTATGCTATGAATAACATTAGTATTGTTGTGATCATTAACATAATTATTAACATTGTTGTTGTTGTTGTTGTTGTTGTTGTTGTTGTTGTTATCATCATCATTCCTAATTAATCCATGATTTTTCATCAGTCCCTAATTATCATCATAGATATAATTATGTACAGGTGGAACATCATTATTTTAATTTGTGTTTTGACTGGATACATCTGACCTGTAACAGCCATTGGGGTCTTTGCACCATAGCCCTTGACATACTGTTGCTCAGGTATTATGATTTTGTCACTAATTAATAGATGAGAATATGTGTCCATTTTGGCTACAATACTGGCCTAAAAAAAGTGGAGGGGGGGTAGGGGGAGGGGGGGGGGAGGTGTCTTAACCGTCTATGTTTAACAGCATTATTACAAAAATGTACCTTGGCTTTGAAGAATTGTGGGCCAATGTTGGGGACGTGGAGTGTGTCATGTGTTAATTCGATAGTTTCCTGTGTGAAGGTTCTTAATGACTTTCTTGTATGAGGTCTTAGTTAAAATGTGTGTGTAAATGTTTGCATCTGTATTATTCCATAATTTTATTGCCTGTGCGGTGGGTTTTTGCATGGATGTTCGTGTATGGCAGTGGGTCATATTTAGCTTCTGTTTTGTTCGAGTGTTATATGAATGTATTTCAGTGTTGTTTTAAGAGGTGTTATGGTGACGTCGGTAGGTTGTCATTGTGGTAGGCTTTAAGGACTGAATAAAGTTGGATTCTCCCAATGTCTTCTAGCTTAAGTAGATTTTCTGTTTTGAAAATGCTTTGGCCCTCTGATATTTGTGCAAATAGCTTAATGCTTTCTCTTTGTAGTGCTTTCAGTTTTATTAGTTTATTTTGGTACGTGTTTGTCCAGATCATGGTGCAGTAGGTGATGTGCGGTAATATTAATGTGCTGCATAATGTTTTTAATAAATTGTTTCGGAAATATTGTTTTAGTCATCGCATGCCACACATGTTCTTTGTAACTTTAGCTGTAACAATTTCTACATGCTTCTCACAGGTAAGATCCGTGTACAAACATATGCTTAAAGGGTTTGCAAGTTGAGCTTCATGTATTACTTGATTATCAATAAAGAGATTTGGGAGATTTTTTTATTTCATTGTTTTTGTGAATAATAAATAATTAGTTCTACTTACATTTTGTGTCAACTTGTTTCTTTTAAACCAGTGGATTACATTTTCCATTTCATGATTTGCATTTTTATATAGGATATCTATATCTTTGTGGCTACAAAAAGCATTGGTATCATCTGCAAACAGGATTATGGATAGTTGGTTGCATATGGTGGATAGATTATTCTTTATACTAGAAAGAGCAGCGGTCCAAAAATCGATCCTTGAAGAATACCACAAACTAATTTACGATTTTCAGGTAAGACTCCATTATATTTGGACACACTGCACTCTATCGGTTAGATAGCTCTTAATCCAATCGAGTGCTATGCCACGTATTCCATAATAGGTTAAGTTCTCAATTAGAATTTTATGATCTATGGTATTGAATGCTTTTGACAGGTCTAAAAATATTCCTAAAATGTGTTCTTCATTTTCAAGCGAATTTTAAATTTTTTCTATCATGTCCATGATGGCCATCATAGTTAAACACTTTTCCCGGAATCAGTTCAGTTCAGTTTCGGAAATCCTGCCTTTACATTAGGCACTCCCCGGTTGCCCTGGTAAGGATACATGTCAATTAGTCAATTCACGATTATTCTGAATGCGAATATTTATAAATTTGGCATACAATCACAAATCTATGATGACGATGCACAATTAGTAACTTATTTATATACATGCATTGTTATGTATACAAGTTGACAAGTACAGAAAGGTAGAATTACATACAGAATGCGTGATTCTTAGGATTTAGCTAGGTGTAGTGTTTGGGATTTGAGTCTAACCAGATAGTTTTCTAACAATTCAAATGTACTCAGGGTCTCAAGTCTAATAGCTGGGATCACCTGTGGTGGGTTTTCAACAAGAAATTAAGGCTGCATTTTTCAATTTTCTGGATCATGTCATTTTGAGCATCTATCGATGATGAGTTGGCAACATCAATAAGGACATGTGAACTGTATAGTGTTGTTTAAACCAAGACCGCTGATTCGTAGATCATTTTCTCGACTTCATGCATCTTATATGCTGACTGAAGGATTCTACTCAATCTTGACAGGTAGTTTTGCCGCAATTTAGAGTAAAGTTGGCATTTCACGACCAGGTGACATCGATCTTCTGCTTCATCACCACATGACATGTAGGGCCAATCTGAAAGTGATTGAATCTAGCTCGAGTGCCTTGAAGGGTGTACGACCCTGTCAGAAATTTCATCCTCACCGCAGCTTTCTCTACATCTCTTAGAAAGTCATATACAGTGGTCCAGACACGGTGAGTTTTTCCCATTTTGATTGCCTGAGGATTCAGGAATTTCAACACGATCTCTGTGGATCGCTGCACGCCATTTCTCTGTCAAGTATTTCTGTAGTGCAATCCTCACTGTATTTTTCCAGTTTTCCTTGTCCCGTGGACTCTCTAGTAGCTGCCATGCTGAGGGTAGGTTGTACTTTGCCAGGACTCTCTTCAACTGCAAATACCTGCTAGTGGCTCCGATTGCCTTAACTGCTATTTGGTATCTTGCTAACTGGTGCTCTTTAGAGTTTTGGCTCCTACAGATATTCCAGTACTAGGATAGAATATTTTTTGTTGATCACAGCTCCTATAGGATCCGCCCCCAGGAGTGACTAGACCACCACATATGCACTCCTGTTCTGCAAAGATTGTTTCAGCTTTTGTCGCTGTACTCTTTCCAACTGACTGACTTCAGTACATCTAATGGAGCATGGACTAATGTACATTTGCCATATCCTATAGATTACCACCGGGTTTAGGCCTCGTTTACCATGCTGTCCTGTACCCAGAAGGGCAAATATCGTTCGGCAGGCACTGTTTATCAGAGGTTCAATATCCACGATGAAGCAATATTCCAAGATGAAACAATTTGTCTTTTGAGGGAACTTCTTCTTACCCATGTCAGAAACTGGGGGCATTATCGCCTCTTCTGTTGAATGTGATGCTTGTACATTTGCTTGCATTATGAAGGAACCGTACCTTAATCATGTAATGCTTTGCAATGTTCCATAACACTTGCATGTGTTAATGTGAGTTGGTTATACATGTATAGATGACGTCATCTGCACAAGCAGGGACTGAGATATCAACTCCTCCAATCTTTGTGCCAAGCTTTGCATCGTCCACCTCCCACAGCCATGGATTCAAATATTGTAAGTAGCAGTGGGCAGAGAAGACACCGCCTTACCTTACTCGATTAGCTCTGAGAAGTTTCCATCCCACTTTATCTGTAACTTTAGTGTTTGGTACAGTTCTTCCAGGAAGTTCCAGAGGTTGTCTGGCAGTCTAATCTTTAACATTTTGTTCAATAGGCATTGGGTCCATACAACGTCGAAAGCCTTCTCTGCGTATAATGACACCATATAGAATCCATAGTGATTGATAAATAATAGAATTTTTGTCTAGATATTTCATTAGTCATTTATAATAGAGTCTTTTGAGTAGCTTTATAAAATGTGGAAGTACTGAGACAGGCCAGTAGTTAGTGAAATCAGAGGAGTCCTTAGCTTTGTATATAGGTGTTACTCGTGCCGACTTCAGTCCTGGTGGGATTATGCCGTGTGCTAAAGAAAGGTTGCAGATATAATCAAGTGGTGTTAGTATTACGGGAATGCAGTTTTCAAAGAATAAAAAGGATCAATCCCGGCACTTTTGTTTTGATTGATTTGCATTAAAATTTTATGAATTTCCTCTGTGTCAGTGAGGAATAGAAACATTGAGAATTTATAGCTGTCTGTCAAATAATCGTGTATATTGATGTCTTTATCTGTTTGGACACTTTTAGAAAGTGTTGGGCCAATTTTAATAAAGTTGTCATTAAAACTTGTCGGCAATTTCTTGGTTATCAGTTATTACATTATTATTGTAAATAAACCTGGATGGTTAAAAGCTGAATGTTTTTAAATAAAGTTAATAGGTCTTGAGTGTAGAAGCTGTGTTGTTTTAGTAGATCAATATTAGTCAGCTAATATGTAAGCAGATTTCTTTTCATTTTGTAAAGTATTAAACAAATTGTTGAATGATTTGATAAATTTATCATTGTTGCTTCCTGGACGTCTGTGTGTAACACCAATAGGGTTATTTTTTGTTTTGTCCATCGGAATTTAAATAAAAAATGGTTTCAATATGCTCTTCAGTCATGGATAGGTCATCTCTCAAAGTACATTGTAGATTGTCCTTTATGTAAATGCCTACATCACCCACACCCCATCCCTTTTTAGTGGTCCTGTGTTTCTCAATAAATTTACAATTTTAAGTCCAGTGGTGAGTCAGGTTTTATCCAGGTCTCTGTAATTCCTATGACGCTAAATGTATGTGAACTAAAATCTATAAATTATTAAATTTATGAAATTTTTAGCAATGATCTAAAGTTAATATAATCCATATTAACATTAGATCGCTTCTTAAAAAATTTGATAAATTCAATAATTTTATAGATCTTAGTCCTCATGAATTTAGCGTTGAGAAAGAACTCGTCCCTGTGCTCTTAGGAATATTATCAGTAAATTATTTCTGAAGTATATAATCACAAAGTGGAAAATTCAGACATTCGTCACCGGTACAGTTTTAGAGAAATTTGTGCATTGATTAGATGAGTTTAATTTGAATCGGTTTACAAGTATATTTGTATTTATATATGTGCTGTAGTCATATTTAGCACTTAGAATAGTAAGCATGATCTCGGTATCGTTTTTATAATGATTGAAAGGGAAAATAGGTAGGTTACATCAGAACTTTTTAGTTTTTCATAATCTGTGATAGTTAGGACATGAGAGCATCTTAGATGCACCCAGTCCACACAGCAATCACATAGAATTGCACGTTGATTGGATTTAACAGATTTGTAGCAAGATAAGCATAGTAATTGGATGGGCATGGACAGCAAAAGTGGGTTGGCTGAAGGCTATTGCTAGCTACTGTGATGAAAAGACAGTGTGACTTTGATGGAACAGAAATGTTATAGTAAGAGTTATCTGGTACGATCATCATCAGCAGCATTTTACGAAGCATAAACCATTGGCTTGATATTGCCTTGGTGTTTTTGTTATAATATGGCTTGCTCAGTCCAATTCAAAACATCTTTCTCTAAAGTAGATAACTAGTTTGTTCTTAAATGATTTGAGTGTTGGCGCTTAATTAAGTCTCCTCGAAACCGTCAGTATATCAGTGACATTAGATTTAAGACTTTAGCTCTGTTTTGTGGAAATGCTGCGGTGCAGATGGGTGTTCGCCACATCAGCCCCGGTGTGTCATCTACACTCATGGTTACACCCTGCTGCGCCTAGCATTTGTTTGCATGTTGACTTGTGGAGGCCATGGTTAGTCTTATTGCTGTTGTTTTCATTTTCTGTGTTCGTCGCCACCCGAGTCTCACCTTCTATGCTAGTGTTTCTTCATGCAACCACAAAGTGTCGACGTGGAAGCATAGATGTATCTACCGGTAATTGGAATCACTCCCGGGTATGTTCTTGTCTATGCACAGGCTACTCCAAGGTCACTCCACTGGATTGGCAGTATGACTTTATGATGAGCTGGTATACATTTGGCCTGTTCAGTCAAATTCAAATGATCTTTCTTAGAAGTAGATATCTAGTTTGTTCTTGAATGATTCGACCGTTGTTGCTTCGACTATTGTAGCTTGCAGTGAATTCCACTGTGGTACCACCCTATTAGTGAAAAAGTGCTTGCGAATATTTTTGTGGCTGCGTTTTATGTTGAGCCTGGACGTATAGCCTCTGGTCCGTGTAACACTGGATGGCTAAAAAGTAGGGGGGGGGGGGGTGCTCAAATTAATTAACCAGCTCACGATATCGTTTTGCAGTTGCTCACAATATCACAATTACATTTACAACTTTATTTAAGTTACAGACACACTTGGAAAATGAAGGAAAAGTCAACAGGCAAAGAGATTTTAATAAAATAACATAATCCAATTACAAGTTTGCTCACAATTTCTTTTTCTTGCTCGATATCGTATCTTAGGAATTATTGCTTACGATATCACAATATACGAGCTATGAGCACAACATTGCGAAAAGTAGTCTTTATCAGTATTTTATAGATCCCTGATAAGCCTGTCAGTCTTGGCGACCATGCCGAGCTGCAATATTCTAGAATAGGTCTCACTAGAGACTATACAAGAGTGTGACTGTAGATGGGTCTATGTTGGTAAAGGTTCATTTGATTAGTCCTATTGTACTGTTTGCAGAGGATACAATATTACCTATATGTATATCAAAAGTGAGATTTCTATCTATATACACGCTCAGGTCTTTTTCAACATCTGATGTTGATACACTGTGCATATCGGTTGTATCTGCCATATAGTATATAGTTTATGGGTTATTCCTGCCGAAATGTAGGGCATGCGTTTTATGTTGTCTTGAATATTACTGGTTGCTGAGTTGCCATATATTTGTATGTCATCGGCAAGCATTTTGCAGTGGCAGGTTAGTAGGTTTGGTAGATCATTTATATATCAGAAAGAGTATAAATCCCAGGACACTTCCTTGTGGTACACCGTTGGTCACCTCTATCCAATCTGCTATCGCATCATTGATCCTTACTCTCTGTCTTCTATTACCTAGATAGTTTCCTATCCATTTTACTAGATTGTCACCAATACCATAGCTTCTCAGTTTTGTTTAGAGTCATTGGTGTAGTACAGTATCAAATGCTTTTGAAAAGGCTAAATATACTGCATCGACAGGGTCATTTGAAGCAAGTTTGCCCGTTATCTCTTTGAGGTACTCTAGTAGTTGGGTTTTACATGATAATCTCGGAATTCCTGCTGTCACTTGGTGAGTAGATTGGTTGTTTCCAGAAAATTTACGATACTGTCCCTTACAAATGAGTCGAGGACCTTACACAAGGTACGGGTAAGACTAAATTGGCCCATAGTTGCTCAGCTCGTTTTAGAAAGCCTTTTTGTGTACGAAACATACATTTGCCATTTTCCAGATGCCTGGTAATTCACCTTCTTCTAGAGACTTGTTAAAAATTATGCATAGCGATGCACTAATTTCTTTCGCAGCTTCCTTTAATATTCTCACTTGTATTTCATCAGGGACATTGCTTTTATTGGGATTGAGTGCTTTTGGTTTATTTTTTGATTGCGATATGTGTTATTATTATATCCTTTAATGCAGTACCATTGCTTCTGGAGCAGCTAAATGCTGCTGACCATTTCCTGATCTCTGCTGCCATTGATATTACTCTACCTGTGGGACACCACATGTGAGAAGCAACAGAATGCCAGCAGGAATCAGAGACTGGATTGCACATAAGGTATGGCTGTAATGCCAGCATACAAGTGTGGGACAAGGGAGCATGTGGTATATTAAGGTACATGTAGATGTGGCTACACCTATACAGACTATGAGTACCCACATTAGTAGCAACCCCTTGTGTATCAAGTAAGTACTATTGCGACAATTATTATCATCATTGTGTAACATACTTACATTGCTAATTAATTCGCCCTCTTTCCAGTCCACATTGCTGGCTCATTCGTTTCCTGGTTACTTGTGTTACTATTGTATGTTTTGTCTCGTATGTTGCTAGCTGACTGTGCCCCGGTCACCTTTCCTGTTGATCTCAATATAAAACAGGGACTCATTAGTTCGGAACATAATCTGCCAGGCTACAACACACACACCCCTACCCCCGAAAACATGTCCTCATGACTTTAACAGCACAACATAAGTAGGAACGTTCGCCGAACATTCGCCTCCCTGAACGGAAGAACAGGAACTTGAGACCAGTGAAGAGGATTTGTAGGAGCCAGAACTGAAAATCAACAATAAGTAAGATTCAAGATCATTTATTTATTCCATAGCAAAATATAGATAAGTAATTAATTCAACTAGGTTGTCCACCGAAGGCAATGGCTATTGTGCTGGCGGACACCTTACACATATATCTATATAAATTAATTAAACAGGACACTTACATCACAATCTACGGTTCAGACATTGCATTTATACGTTCCGAGTTAAGCACAGGTTTTATTATTTTAATTAATTCCAATTATATATGCTATTTTTTTAACTATAGATGAACCGGACAGCTATGTAACAAACAACCACAAGACGTAGACAAGTTAACCCTTTCATGGCCAAATTTGGTCAAGGAAATCGAAAACAGTTCTTTATTGGATGTCCCTTTGCAGGCCAAGCGAACATATTTCAGGAAATTCATAACGGGAATGACTGGCTTGGTTATCGATTCAGTCATTCCAGGGATAAATTTCCAAACACAGTCCTCTTCTGACCTGCAAATGTACATTCCTCAATACCAGTACAGAGGCAGGTTTTGGCTGGCTTGACCATTAAAGGGTTAACAATGTACTACATGTCTATGTTGTAGTAGTAGTAGTAGTAGTAGTAGTAGTAGTAGTAGTAGTAGTAGTAGTAGTAGTAGTAGTAGTAGTAGTAGTAGTAGTAGTAGTAGTAGTAGTAGTACTAGTAGTAGTAGTAGTAGTAGTAGTAGTGGTAGTGGTAGTAGTAGTAGTAGTAGTAGTAGTAGTAGTAGTAGTAGTAGTAGTAGTAGTAGTAGTAGTAGTGGTAGTAGTAGTAGTAGTAGTAGTAGTAGTAGTAGTAGTAGTAGTAGTAGTAGTAGTAGTAGTAGTTGAGTAGTTGTAGTAGTTGTGTAGTTACAATACCCGTTCAAAGTTAAGCACAGCTTTTATTATTTTAATTAATTCCAATTATGAAAGCATGATAGGGGAAATAGAACATCTACCTCCCATAGGTAAGAGTCATCACACGACCCTGAACTTCACACTAAGATGCTACCTACAAGACAATCTGACAAAGGCACAGAAACTAGTTTATGATAGAAGAGATTACATTAAACTAAGAACAACATTGGAAGATATAAACTGGGACACAGAGTTAAATGGATTGACCACTGACCAAACATGGAACATGATTAAAAACACACTACTGGAAGCAGTAAACAGCTGTATTCCTCCTAAATCTATAAGAAAGTCATCACAGAGAATGCAAAAGAGAAGCCCTTTGATGAATGACAGTATTCGAGCAAAGTTAAAAAAAACAAGCGCAAAGCATTCAATCAACTCAGAGCTACCCGTGAAGAAGTCCATTACAATGAATACACCAAATACAGAAACCAACCAAAGGGAGAAGTGAGGAAAGTGAAGAGAAACTTCGAGCACGAAATTGCCAAAAAAATCAAAGACAAACCCGAAAGCTTTCTACAGCTACATCAAGTCAAAGGTTAGTTCAGGCATCGCCAATATAAAATGCAATGACGACACTTTAACTAGATCCGACGAAGAAAAAGCAGAAGAGCTGAACTCGTATTTCACGAGTGTCTTCAGGAGAGAGGATATTACAACAATACCTAAGCTTAAGACTGTAATGCGAACTCAAACATTAGATCAAATTATAGTTAAGGAAGAAGATGTATGTAAAAGATTAGAGAACCTCATAGTGTCGACGTCACAAGGACCAGATGAAATGCACCCAAGAGTTCTGAAGAAGACAAGCAAGCTTATTGCCAAACCATTGACAACACTCTTTAACAGACCATTGCTGGAGAGGTCAATTCCATCAGACTGGAAGAACGGGCAGGTCACACCGCTCTTTAAGAAAGGCAGCAAATCTTCGGCTAACAACTATAGACCTGTAAGCTTAACGTCAGTTGTCTGCAAACTACTGGACCATTTCATCAGAGACGAGCTTACTAAGCACATGTCAAGCTCCATTTCAGAATGCCAGCATGGTTTCTTAAATGATAGATCCTGCATAACACAGTTACTTGACACACTAGACTTCTGTACCGAAGCAATTAACAACGGAGATCCAGTTGATGTTATTTATCTGGATTTTGCAAAAGAATCTGATATAGTGGCCCACCAGCGATTACTAAGCAAACTGAGCAGGTATGGTGTAGATGGAGACGTGCTGGGCTAGATTCAAGACTTTCTGAGCGACAGAAAACAGAGGGTGGTTGTCAATGTCGCCTTTTCGAACTGGGCTCCAGTCCTAAGTGGGATTCCTCAAGGTAGTGTTCTCGGCCCTGCATTGTTTATTTGCTACATCAATGACATGCCTGAAGTAGTAACCAGTATGATAAAGATGTTCGCTGTCGATACTAAGCCTTTCTAAAAAATAACCTCCACGAAAGATCAAGAAATGTTACAGGAAGATCTCAACAATTTGAAAGACTGGGCAGATGTGTGGCAGTACGTGTCAACACATCCAAATGTAAAGTCTTGAATCTGGGGAGATCCAACAGCAAGCTCCAGTATAGCATGGAAGCAGGACAACAAGTTGTAAAGCTCGAAGAAACCCTCTGTGAAAAGGACCTAGGCATACATGTAGATAATGCCCTACAGTTCAACAAACGCTCTGAGATTACAGCTAACAAACTAGTTGGCATGATAAGAAGATCTTTTAACTTTATGAATCCATCGACATTCATCCTGTTGTCAAAAGCTTGGTTAGACTGTACTTAGAATACAGAAATGTGGTATAGTCACCACTGCATAAAAAATTGTACAACTACTCGAGAATGTACAACGACATGCCACGAAGTTGATACCAGGCTTCAAAGACCTACCATACGAAGAGTGGCTCAGAGCACTGAAACTTCCAAGTCTAGTGTACAGACGTTTGCGCTGTGACCACATCGAAACATACAAGTACACCCATGATATGTACTGCTTGAACTGTGAACAACTACAACCACCAGATGATGGCGAGCGTACAAGAGGAAACAGTTTCAGCTTCGCAAACAGCAGTTTAACAGCGACACCCATAAGCGCTTCTTAAGCATAAGAGTAGTCAACTAATGGAACAACCTACCAGAGAACGTTGTATCCGTTCCAACTCCCGATGCTTTCAAGGGAAGACTTGACAAGTACTACGGCAGCAGCACATATGAGACTAAGTTCCTGACAAAACCCGTCAGCACCCAATCAGTTCAGCAGGTTCAAAATTCTTGTGACGAAGAAGGCAAAGAAGAACTGCTACAGGCTGTTTAGCCTACACAGCAGAAGAGCACTATGTAACTATGTAATACAACAAATAAACATTTATTACCTAGGTTTATTAATGGGTGGTCTTTCCAATGTCTATCGAGGCGAGCCTTAAATGTGTTGACTGATGGCGCTTCTACCATGTGTTCTGGCAGATTGTTCCAGACTTTTACAGCCTGAACTGCAAAACAATTTCTCCTCAATTCTAACTTTGCCCTTGCTTGGAAAAATGTTCTATTATGCCCTCTAGCCTCATCTCGTTGCACAACATCATTTATTAGGCTGAAAATACCTCCTGTTTCCATGTCATAGATACCATGCAGCAACTTATAAACTCCAATCATGTCCCCACGAACTCTTCAAAAAGCCAGTGTTGGGAGCCTAAGTCTCCTATTTTTTCTTCATAACTTAATTCCCTTAAGCTTTGTATCTGCTTCGTAGCTCTTCTCTGGACCTTTTCTATTAGTGTTACCTGTTTTTTCGGAATGGGCTCCACACCGATGCTGCATAATCAAGGTGGCTTCTAACCATTGCCGTATACAGTGGTATAAACGTCTTCTCATTTAGGTTGACATAGGCACGTCTGATTATTGCAAACATACTGGTTGCTTTGTTGACCTTTTCACTTATGTGCTTTTCAAAATGTAGGCCTTCGTCTATAGTGACACCTATATCCTTTGCTTGTTCTGATCTTTTTATGGTATGTGGCTTTGTATCAGCAATAATGTGATAATTGTGTCCCTCTGCTTTCATCTGCCCAAAGTTCATGTTGACACATTTATCTGGGGTAAAGCTGAGAAGCCAAGTGTTTGAGCATTCAGCCAGCTCATCTAAGTCTGCTTGTAAAAGGGCATGGTCCTCTTCTTTAATAATTGCTCTAAAAATCTTTGTGTCATCTGCGAATAAGCATATATCTGACATTACATGACTTGGCATATCATTTATATAGATGACAAAAAGTAGCGGGCCTAAGACGCTGCCTTGGGGAATCCCACTTGTTACATCCATCAAACTAGATTCTTCACCACCGATGGTCACTTGCTGTTTTCGGTTGCTAAGAAATGATTTGATTCAACCATGAATTGGATCATCTACTCTGTATGCCAGTATTAAGTCCATGAGTCTCCTATATGGAACGGTATCAGAGGCTTTCTTGAAGTCTAAGTAAATGGCATCAACAGTATGTCCCTCATCGATTGCCTTTGTCCATTTATCCAGGACATGCTGGAGCTGTAATGTTGTTGATCATCTGCTGATAAACCCAAACTGTTTTTGACTAACGGCTTTGTTTTCCAATAAGTAATTCATTATGTTGTCTCTGATTATACCTTCTAGGAGTTTGCACAGAATACTTGTGAGACTCACTGGCCTGTAGTTCCCAGCCTGATTTTTGTCTCCCTTCTCGAATATTGCCGATATTCTTGCTTTCTTCCAGACACTAGGCACGGTCTTTGTTCTGAGTGATGTTTCGTAAATCTTGGCTAATGGGATGGCGAGGGGTTCTGCAAGCTCTTTTAGTACACGGGGATGAATACCGTCTGGGCCAGGAGACTTACTTATGTTTAATTTACTCAGAGCCTCTTTCCCCATCTCTTCTGTGATGTAAAGGTGTGTCATCTGTGATGTCATATTAAGATCTGGAATCCTTGGTGTTACACCCGCCGGCTCAATAGTAAATAAGCTTGAAAAAAAACTTGCTAATACCTCAGCCTTCTCTTTGTTATTCTTCGTAAGTGGTGAGTTCTTATCAGATGGGATTGTATACATCTGATACGCTTTCTTTAGTGCTACATTTTGACTTAATATATTTCCAAATTGCCTTTGGATTACTCTTAGCTTTCTTTGCAAGGTCTTCCTCGAATGTCTTTCTCACACACCTAGTTAATGCTCTTGTCTTGTTTCTTAGTTTACAATCTTCTTGATACTTCTCTCCACTTTTAGTCTTCATGTAATGCTTCCCGGCTGTATGCTTTTTCTTTATTGTTTTCGGTGCTGCTCTATCAAGTGGTTGGTTTCCCTTCTTTCTTGTGATTGGTGATACCATCTTTCTTGGTATGGGTTTCATTTCCATGTTTCCATGTTTCGTAGTAGATCTGTGACGATCAACAATTTCTCTTCCACACTCTTTAAAGTTTTCTCTCCAATTTTTATTCATTAATTCCTTTTTCATTTTAACAAAAGCAGCTTTATCATGATATATTCTTTCTTTAGGTATGTCCTTACATTCAGTGTAGCTGGCACTAGGATCGAGCTCATTCATCATCTGGAATGTAATTTTACCTTCAATATTTTCGACCCAAGTGAGGTTCGAACCTGAATCGAACACCAGCATAATCGGGAAGATAGTAGGAAAGGTGAATCTGCAACTAGTCGAACCCCTAATGAGTAACACCCAGAATCCACTTCAGAAAGGCTTCACCAAGGGTACTTCTTCCTCTAACACCGCTATAATGCTAACTGAACTGATTGCTGAGGCCAAGGACAACTGACTACCACTCTACATTGCCTTCGTAAATGCACAAAAGGCATTTGACATCGTCTGGAGTCCATGCTCCGTAAACTTCATCAAATACACATAGAAGGCGGAAATTGGCTCCTAATGAAAGACTGGTACACAAATATGTCATCCTGCATGAAATGGGACGGAACCTTATCAGTAAGTTTCCAAGAACAACAAGGGGTAAGACAAGGAGGCGTATGGTCACTGAGTGCCTATAAGCTATTTATCAACCCATTGCATGACAATATCTTGGAACAAGGTATGGTGTAGCGCAGATCGGCCAGACGGGTACAGACCATTCCAGCTCGTCTGGGTACGGAACGACCGCTCTGGGTACATTCCAAGCACACACCCCTGGGTAGGATAGTATGCGTGTATAAGGCCATATGAGAGAGGTTTCTATGTAATGACTAAGTCCATGAGATCGCGTAGCTCGCATGCGCATGCGTCAGAGCATCCCTGACAACACGTGTCAGCGTTGGGAGAGAATGCATATTAAAGTGTACCAGGTCAGTCACGTAATTTCTTTAAATTACACCATTCTCGTCGTCCTTGGTACCTATCATGACCGGAATGAGACGAGGACTCCAAACCTATTTACCTTTTTTAAATCGGACCAGAAATGGACGAGTTACCCTAAAATGGCTCATTGAGATTATTTTCAAAATATTACTGAGACGTCGTAATCGTGTGTATGTATTAAATGAATGGGGAATGCGCCTATCACGTGATGGCATCCTCACCATTCCTAGCTGCACGCTGATTGGCTACAGATTGCCCGCTGATTGGCTGGGAGTACTGCCTCTGACATCACAAGTAGTATAAAAGGAGCTAATAATCAAGAATCAAGACCACACTTCAGCGAGAGAGAGCAAGTGATAGGTTGTGTGACCAGCGCAGCGCTAGACGTGGGCAACTGCTTACTGGCTGTGGCTCCCTATTAGCTGCAGCAGTGCCCCTCGGAATTAAGTTCTCATTCCCTGGTCAGCAATCGAATATCCACATCGTGGTTTTTGTAAGCCGTTGGACGGCCATCCGGGGTCAACTAAATAAATAGAAGAGACTTCCTCACTACCAACAGTTCAGAGGAGCCTTCCTGCGGATGGGCCTCGTGGCCCATATGTAATCTCTTCAGCATGTAGAACAAGTGGTGATTCTTGTTGGACAACTCGTCAGATCTTCCGGACCACGCTGGAAGGTGGTATTCAAACTTCCGTGCAGCATCTCGTGTGTTTAATTAACTTTTAGGCCACAGTCTGGTGGGACTCTGCCTGGTACACCGCAAGAGCTATGCGATGTACCATGTATGTTGTACCCAGTAATGTACATGCATTGTTTAAATTACAACTGTAGCCCTTCATGTTACGGGCAACTTTCAAACTTCCGTTACTGGATGGACACTTTTTAAACACTATGCTTAATTATTGTATTAGCTATTATGACTATCTAGTAGACATCCGACTACAGTCGTTCCTCCTCACCACCTTTGAGAGTAAGCCACATCAACCGTTCATCTGCAGAGATTTCCCAGCAACTTCAGAATCATGCCATCTCGTGTTCCTCATCTGTAACACAACATCTACAGTGATTTATGAACTTTTACCGTACCGATGACTAATAGGTACTCATCTAGCTATTGTATTTATTTATTCATTTCTTTACAGGTACTAATGACCAATAGGTACCGCCCCATTCATCTGAGACCGCATTTTATAGTTTATATCTTTTTAACTATAAATATTATCCTTATTTTTGTGCTTACAACTAACGAGCAACGCAAGGTCCTATGACCTGATTTACTGTTAACACTGTGATAGTTAGCTATGTATATGGCAAGCAGCCATCCTAGTATTTTGTTTATTTTATATAAAACTCTAGGACCACAATACACTAGGCTATACTATACAGCACATTAAATCAGCATCACTTTTCCCGCTGCATCAATTTTACACTGAGGTCACTGTTCAAGCTCACATTACACGAACCTGACATGTCATCGACTAAACCTGGCTATTTTAACTCAATAGGATAGGTTTAAAGTAGTTAGGGGCAATGTCTCCATAGGAGGCATTTATGTAAGCATCTTTTCCGGATGTAGCATATATGTAACACTGCACACCGGCTAGATTGTGTGAAATTGGCCAAATACCTTAGGGCCTCTTATTATAATGAGTGATTGTCTCTTTCTATGCTCCTCCACCCGCAAGGCTTATAAATTGACAGACCTCCTATCAAACCGTTGGCATGATCTGACTCAAGAAACTATTAGGGTTTCTGAGTGATGAAGACTAAAGTGTCGATTTCGCATACACCCCCTCCGTATCTTCGGATACTAGTTAGCATAGATAACCCTGCCAAAGAAGGAACCACTGCGAAAAGATATTTATGTAAAACCGGCCAGCAGTACATCTCTGGGCATTCTGAAGCTTAACCCTAACGACAGGCAAACATTAGTTCCCCGAAGTTGGATCTCAAGTGATCCTTCCCCAACACATGAGTGACAGGTGGGATGCAGATCTCCATCTAACTCTGTACAGTGACTGGGTGCGGTCATGGAACCCACCACACCCTCACAGGAAGGTCACTAAAGATGGATATCTGCCTCTTACTCCCCGCCATAAAACTTTCATGCATTTTCCAAATTGCTTATGTAAATGAGGACTTGTCCTAGTGATGTTGTATGTGGTTGTGGTTTGATATGTAACCAGATCGTTATATGATTCTGAAGCTGTCACTCTGTAACATGTCCACACGCTGCCGTTCTGAGGAAGATGCTCTGTAGGATGACCTTCGAGAAACCGAGCATCTTCGCCAGTTAGGCTCATGTGTCAAAAGATAGGTAGAAATCCCTGCCACTTGTAGCCAAAGCTTGGAAGTAAATCTAACAACTAAATGGTAGATTAGAATTTAGCAGAAGGACCGCATAAATAAAGTGGAAACTACCAGTGCAGTATCTTAGACATACATTAGATGACAGCATTTGAATTCCTCGGAAATCGTCCGCCCCATCTTCACGTAATACAGCCTGCATCACATTAATTAGAATTTCACTAGGTTGACACACACTACACCCAGCATATGTTTGAATAAGAGAGTGCCTCTTTTTGCCAGATCCATTCCTCCGCTTTGGTGTTGAAGGCATTTTCCTGTGACAGAGGCCAGCGCGAGGCACTTTCCCCTCGCAACAATAATATTTTTGTCAGGGGTGTAATGGTTTATATTAAACTACATAGGTGGCCTCGTTAGGACACTCCCTTGCAGGGATACTGCATGGATATATACGGATTGGTGAGGTACCTCTGACGAATCCACGTAAACAAGACACCAGCTTAGTTCCATGTACTGTGTATTTTCTCTCGTCTACTAGCAAACGAGTACCATTGTTTGTATAGTATATATTTTAGAATAATTATCATGTCCAGACTTCTAAATTAAGTTATGGACCGCCATACCGGTCACACTAATATTTGGGATGAAACAGTGAGGTTCAATCTCTGCGGCAATGGTCGCACGGCCCCACTGGAACATTATCGTTCCACTGGCTCTAGAAGTCAGTCTTTGTACTTTTCGGAGAGTTGTGATATGGGATCTATTACCCCCGAGAACCACAGCTAACCAGCCCTCCTGCGCATCCTGTACATGCGGTGCAATGGAGTGGAGCAGCAGAATGGACCAGAGCATACCCCCACAAGCTACAACAGGTAGTAAGATTGGTACTTCTCACTGCAGTTCACCAACGGTTGCAGACAATGTGTGCCTCGTAGCTAGTAATATCCAATACCAGCAGTCACTTCTCTGCATACAGCAAGACTATGCGAACCATGAACGTTATATCATAAGTGAAGCCAAATCATCAATTGTTTACTTCAACGGTAACAGTACCCTTCCAGATCTTCAGTTCAATGGTTTACCTATACCAATTGAAAATACTGTAACACACTTAGGAATTACCAGGGACAACACCTCTAAATATGGGACAGAAAAAGTCATCAGCAAACGAATAACAGAGGCCCGTAAAACAGTATATGCACTTATGGGTGCAGGTCTTCATGGGGCAAATGGACCCGAAAGTCTCTAACCACCTTCTAAATATTTATGTCATTCCACGCCTTATCTATGGTCTTGATACAATACGCCTAACAATGAAGGACATGGCCTAAGCGGACAAGTTCCATAAATAACTGTTACGGTAAATCCAGAACCTTCAAGATAGAACAGCAGATGCTGCAGTATACTTGATGCTCGGACAAATCCCAGTCCAGGGAGAAGTAACAAACGCATGCTCACTGCTTTTGGTAACATCATCAGGGACCATGGATCCATTGAATATAACATCGCGGTATGGCAACTCGCCACGAAAACAAAGACATCCGATAGCTGGTTCAGAGCCGTCGCCGGAATCCTTCAGCAGTACAATCTTCCAGATGCACACAATCTCCTTGAGCAGCCACTGAGTAAGGGATCATGGAATGGGAGCAGTGTTGTCAATATCTACAGGGAAAATAAACTTAAAACTGATGCACTGACAAAAACTTCTCTAAAGTTTCTGAATATTAAAAACCTGTCAGTAGGAAAAGTCCACCCCGTATGGGACAGTGCTGGTTACGAATGCCTCTCCATCACCAACGCATCAATTAAATGCAGATTGCTCCTCGGCACATGCACCCTACAAGCAAATAAAAGCAGATTTAACCAACACAGCGTGAATGCGGATTGCCAATTGTGTAAAGATGGAGCAGAAGACCAAATACATTTCGTCTCTAGATGTTCATGCCTTGAACACATCAGGAAGCCCTTCACCTCAGCCATGGAAAGACTGCTTAAGGATGCCGGAGTAGACAAAATAAATATCAATGATGCTACATCAAATGGAACAATGTTCACACAACTCGTACTGGACTGCTCAGGAGTTTCCTATTTACCTCAACCTCTCATACCACATCCAGAAAGCCTGGGTAGGGGCCTCTGATATGCCTTGCACCATGAAAGGACGTTACTGCAGAAACAACTGAGTACTGAAATACTTACTACTACTACTACTACTACTACTACTACTACTACTACTACTACTACTACTACTACTACTACTACTACTACTACTACCGTGTTGGATCTGGTCAGTTCCCAGTAGGCCTGCGCTTTTACATTTACTGACATCTTGGCCACGAAGACATTACCATATATTCAATACAGAAGTAAACCTTACAGTGCAATCCCGATATATACGTGTGCCGTCGACCTACAGGAACAACATCATCGAACGTGTGCCGACCATAGAAGAAGCAATTACATTGTTTCAGCGGTTCTCCGGAGAATGGAGGAATATACATTATGATCATCATCCAGGGTCAAGTTCGATTCGCTAACTATAGTCAGTTTGCTGGTTTACTGACCATGCGCAGTTGCTATGCCCAGTCGAACTTGATCGTAGTCGACTATAGTTCGCTGGTACCCGGTTCCCTATTGAATTACTATTGCAGAAAATTTGGAACCGGTTACCAGTCTGTATTAATACTTTCTGTCGTCTGTTTTTATGACCCACGAAAATGGGTTCTTTTTGTCTGCTAAGACGTCAAAAAGCGTTCATATGGCATAACATTGGAAGGAATATGGGCTTGGGAACATTGACATACAATGGGAAAGCATAATTTCATCAAAGCTAAGTTATTTAGTGGAATATTTACACTTTTATAGGCATTTATTCGTGGCAAGCGATCGGTGTTCGCCATTTTGAAATTTACGCAAATATCGGGCTAACCATCTGAACCGAGGTCAGGTGCTCATTTGACTATAGTCGACTAGCTAGTTAACTATTTGAAGTTCGGCTGGTACTCTAGTTAGCTATAGCTAACTATGGTTAGGAGTCGAACTTGACCCTGGCAATTCTATGGCAACTTTCGTCTAGAAATTGGGAGGCGAGTGCTCTACCACCAGACCACCATCCAGAGGATATATATTTGGTTGACTTTGATTATACAGTTATCTCTACCGTATCATTAACCTTAATCATATTTTATTTAATTTATTTTATTATATTATATTTTATGTGAATGTCTGGCTCCTGGGTCTTACAGACGACACATCCCAAGGGTCATAGCTCCTCTTGCTGGATATTTTGAAGAGAATTTGAGGGGGGGGGTGTTGTAGGTGGCTAAGCCACCAACAACTCTCGGTCGGGTGGCTTTTCTGAATATTCAGCGAGTGTGCAGCTTTTTATTAACTGAAATTGTTGTCTGGTGACTTGCAGATGCCAGATGGTTAAATGAACCTACTGTAGATGACATCGACATTGAATTTTTGACTGAAACAAACTATTTAGACAGCCACAGTATCGATGTATGTTACAGATTTGGTGATTCTACTTTTCTGCATTGCAGCATTATCAATGAAAAGGTGTATCCCAGTATGCACTAAGTGACCCCCATTACCTCAGTGTCTGACTTTTTGATCTCATAACCAAAAAAGGAAAAAAATTTCTACCCACTCATAATATGAATGTGTGTTCTGACGAGTCTATCTATAATAATAATAATAATAATAATAATAATAATAATAATAATAATAATAATAATAATAGAAACAGGACGAACTCCAGCCCCCCCCCCCCCCTACACCCTTCACCCCCTAGCCCATTCCAATGAGTGAAATATGTTACCCACATTATGAAAAACAATCAAAAACTAGTGAACAATGTTTGTCAAATGTCATGTCTTCTTTTTTTTCTCTTCTTTTTTATGTCAAATCCTCTATCATGTGTCTGTAGTTATGTATAATATATTGTCAAAATGCCTTATGTCTACTTATGTCAAATCATGTGCAATTTGTATGTTATTCTATGTCAGGGGTCCACAAGCTAATAGGCACAGCCTCCAGTGGAATCCCTGTTATCATATTTGTAATCTGTAATATTTACCAAGAGAATAAATCAAATCAAATCAAATCAAAATCAGTTCAGTGCATCTCAGAAATAACCTGCTCATCTCACTAGTAAAATAAAAAAAAAAGTTTTGTTGAATGTGTTGAACATAATTGAATTGGGAGCCACTGCTAGTGATGGCAGCAATAACCCGTTTCGCGGATGACCGATTTTAACCATGTGACTCGTGCGAACTTTCGAAGCGCATTGCATTGTGGGACCATTTGAGGGCAGTGTGTATTAAAATGATGTCGGCCAGTAACTTCGCTTGCAGTAATAATTTTGATAGTTGGAAAGTTGTAGATTTAAGAGCTTTTCTTATAGCGAAAGAAGTACTTGTATGCGATCAAAACGGCTATATCGTCTTTCTCTCCCCCTATGAATGAATAGGGGAGCGATTCCACGACACGTATTTTAAAGTGAATACAATTATATCGAGATACTTAGCTAAAATATGCACTTACCATACTCATATTAGATACAAATAAACTGAAATAAGCTGAAAATGAACTCTAAATGCACATTCCGGGGGAGAGGCTGACGAACAGTATTAGCCGCCGACATTATTTCAGCGCTGACATTATTGCCAGATTTTAAAATATAATTGTTGCGTTTGCTTCACAAAACATGCATCTTTATTGCATTATTTATTTAAAATTAAATTATTAAAAACTATGTTTTAATTTTGCAGCTTTTTTCGTCACGGCGCGTAAAGCGGATTTCCTGAATAGATTGACGAACAGTATATAGGACAGGATTAACCTACAATCTTAAAAGCATAATTGCTGTGAAAAGGGTTTCTTTTGGGGTCTTAAGCAGAAAAAAGGGGCATGGAATATTTTTTGGGGAAAAATTGGACATTTAAGCAAATTTAGGGGAGAGATTGATGAACAGTATACGCATGCTGATGGGTCATACTATAATCCTGTGATGTGTAGGTGTCTGTTTTGTAAATAATATATATGTATTGTCCATGAATGGGTGGGTAGGGGTGATGGGTGGGGTGGGGTGGGGGGGTGTTACATATTCACGAAGCATACCTAACACATACCTTGTGTAAAGTAGACAATCAGCTATGGCCCAATCACAATGCTACATTTGTTAGTTACACTTAATCATTATGCATATGTTCCTATGCTTAAGTATGTTTCATGAATTCAGCCCGGGGCCATAAGCTGCATGGGTGGGGCAATGGCGATTCTCGGAGAAGGCCAATTCTGTTTAACCCTTTAACACTCAAATTCTCAAAGAAAATGTCCATTAGCAGACCAAGACAAGACCATTTTTGAAAATTTATCACTGAAATGACTGGCTCGGTTATCGAGCCAGTCATTGCAATGGTAAATTTTCAAAAATATTCTTCCCTTTTTCTGCAAATAGACATTTCTCAAGACCACTGCAGAAGTCATTTTTGGCTGATATGGGCATAAAACCATACATTCACGTGCATTTGTTTATGCCCGCCCGATCGACTGCCCCCAAACAGTCCCATAGTGCAATGCGCGCGATACGCGGTAAACAAAGATGGCGGTATCTGCGTCACTGGTTATGTCTTCCAATCCAACCTAAGTAAGTAAATATGCTCCTTATTTGGCGGTTAACCTGAAGTTAAATATTTGAGGAGCGGAATTTACACAGCAAGAACAAGAAAAGCAAAAAATAAGTTTCCAAAGTAAATGATGAAATTACTTTTCAGTGTAAATATATACTTTATTTATAGTGAACAAGCAATTTCCTTGTTTTAAATCCACACGCTCAATTGCGTTGTTCTCGGTTGTTACACATACTAACACATTGTAATTAAAAGATACCAGTTTTCGAATTTTACTTATTTACTTAATTCCAACAAAATCCTCCCGGCTCTTCTTGGTTGGACTCCAGCCTTGGGTTACCTCGAGTTCCTGAGAGCAGTGCCATGTCCTTCCACAGCTTAAGAAAAGGTGCTGCTTCGCGGTCATATTTTCCGTGCAGGAGTATCCTCAGTAGGCAGACCTGCCTAATATTACGGATTGGTCGTAGTTTTTACGGAAATAGCATCCAAGATATGCTAGTACGGTAAGCTCTTCAAAACCAGACCTGCCTACCATTACAGATTGTCCATAGTTTTTATGGAAATAGCATCCAAAATACATTACTACGGTCGGCTCTTCAAAACTACGGATGGGAAAAGAATGGGTGAATTACGGTAATACGGACAGGCTTTAAGAATTATGGAAACTTGTTAAAACAAGCTTCCGCGGTCACCGCTGTGCAATAGACAACGCCGAAAAGACAAATCAAGGCTCACCTCGAACTTGTCTTGTCGCACACATCAATAGCTAAACAGTGGGCGCTATTCATCACGTTGAGTAACAATACCTGCCATTTCTCATAAATTGTCAACAAACATGAAATCTTGTCAGTCTCGCAAAATCCGTAACTGCAGTGAGACTTTCTACTTTAGTTAGCAAGTTTAGATTGGGTCCCGGGTTACCACTAGACTGACATCACTAAACTGCGTAGATAACCTTACCTACATCCTGGATACATACCGGGAACTTATCACAACTGAGTAATATTTCTCTGAATATCGTAAAAATCCATTGTTTTCTTGAATTTCAAACATTGAATCAGTTGAATCTAGACAGCTGTTATGAAAATATTGTCAGCGGAAATGTAATTATATTTGTAAAGTGAGTTAAATTTTGGTTAAGAATTCCCGAATGTCGCGTTCATCTATGGAAATATTATGCACTGGTATGTAGGGCTGGGCGGGTTGGCCTAAAAGAAAACCGGTGACGGTATCACTAATTAAACCGGTATTAACGAAATACCGGTTTAAGGGGTTAGAATGATTGAAAATAATTTGAAATATGAAAATATGCCGTTTTCATTAGCTACAGTACATGTATTTTGCGATTTGACAGCTGACGTAAATTGCCACGAAATTAGAACGGTAACTACGTACCACTGCTCACTTCGACGCTATCTACCTCAAAATAGTAGTTAAAATAAATAAAGTCTGGTTCATGTGATGTCGTGAAAATAACACTAACTACTAAAATGTTGGTTTTCAACACTGTTATTAGGTAACTATTTTTGAAAGCGTAGTAAAATCTAATGCATGTAAGTAGGAACCTGGATATGAGAGCGAGTTTAGGCTCCAAGTAGAGTAGCGCTCATACGGTTAGAGTTCGTATAACCACCTACAGTATGATCTAGTCTAGTAAGTCACGTGTTTGTATTCGAGTACTCTGTATTTAGTAATACTCAATAAACTGTCATTCACGCGGGTGAATGTCATTCAGCGCGTAACTAGAGGGTAGTCATTTCCCGGAAATCGCACCAAGAATTCTCACAAAAATCTGTTTGACAAGGTTCATATGTCATATATTAAAGAGATTATGATAATTTAACAACATAAACGCAATGATTCGTGAATCTAACTTAAATCTACTTAAATCAACACTCCTTAGTCTTGACGATATACGAAGACGAAAAAGACCGGGCCGGTCCGTAAAACAAAATGATGTGATTGTAACACCTATCGAGCAGAAAAGTCACGCTGTAAAAAATACTACGAATTTCATTAACAAAATTGATAGTAGTGAATATCCCGGCGGAAGAATTTGTTAACAACCAATCGCATTATGCCTGCTCGTATTTGAGAGGCTAGGCGGTTTATTTTACTTGTAACTACTCCGCTAACGTAAGAAGCAACTTAATCATTTTCATTTCGCAGGCGTTCAAGCAATTTGTCTCGTATGTCTTAGTCCGTGATGGATCATTTTATGTTTGTCGAATTCTAAGGGAAATAATGATTTGTTTGGATTGGGAGTTCGTTGTATAGTGTCGTTGTTTTCGCAGCGTGTTTCTGGATTTTTTTTTGTATCATGTCACATTTGGAATCCAAATTAAACATAGTACAAACTCGAATTGAAAAAAGGATTATTTGTTGCAAAGAAGAAATTTAGATTTTCAAATTATTCATGTAATGTCATGTAAAATTCATTGCTGGCAAATCAACTCATATTTGCCGAGGGTCGTCCTCGGCCGATTTGTTGGGATTTCACCAACACACTTGCTTTCCCACGGCTAATAGTTATAGATGACTGTATTTTATGTCTCTAGTAGCAAATGGTTACACTAGATGATGATATTAAACTGCAAGTCAAGAACAAACTAGTTTAGGACAGCCACCAGATTTCGCGCAATGCCGATCTTACGTACAGTTTTTCGAGTTTTTTATTTTCGTAATGCTTTTTAAACCATCGCCATAAAAAACCGTGAGACGGTGTGAAACCGCCCAGTCATACTGGTATGTGGTAAAGTAATGATATCCAAATTTGAAGGTGAAACTGTAACTGGGTGCTCAACCAAGTAAGATATTCCAATTTTTTTCTTTGTTTGTGGATAGGATTGATTGGGGTGGGTGGTTGGGTGGTTCAACCTCGTAAAATGTTAACTAGCCAGTCATTCCAGTGACAAATCCTCAAAAATAGTCTTCCCTAAAAAGACTATTTTTGAAATTTTATTAGTGTTAAATCTTTTTTTAATTTCTCTAGGTCTAAATTTGACGGATACGGGTGGTGTGTGTGTGTGTGTGTGTTGTGTGTGTGTGTGTTAGGCTTGCACGATTATTCAGTTTTCATAATCGCGATCATTTTGAAAAAATAATCGCGATTTTCGATTATATCGTACATCTCATTCTGCGTTAGGGTGGTGGAACTTGAACACTGTGTGTGTGTGCGTGTGTGTGTGCAGGGGAATATTTTGAGCGGTATCGCATCGCAAAATGCGATGCAAATGAGTACCTGTTGCTACACATTCACAACTTCGCTTAGCTGTTTGCTGCGACACATAATTTTGATGTAAAATTCAGTCAATTCACTTAATTTGGAAATATTTTTGAAAAAAGTCGCTAAAAGTTGCAAAACGCTTGTCAAATTTAGTAAGGAAGTGAGATGCGCATGCGTTGGAGACTGATTTCCGATATAGCCCATAGACATATATAGCTATAGAGCGCATATCTTCATACCTTCCTTCACTATGGGACAAATGACCGCCGGTGACGCGAGTTCAGTAAGCACTCTATAGATCAAAATTGTAAGAGCTAGCGATGCGCACATGCGTTAGCGGTTTCCTTCTTCTGGTGTAATAATAAACTGTTACAGACTTCAGTTGTGAGTTTGAACACCAGTCGGAAACTCGAAATATTTATCACAGGGTATTCATGGGCGTCGACATATTGCTCGTAACAGACTCTCTTGTAAATCTAAATTCTATAAGGGGGTGGTGGGGGATATGGCTATTGATCATTGCCTCGTCATTAGTTAGTGTTATGATAAACTTTAAAAATACAAGTTTATCTAGGCTTATTCTGGTAGATTTAGACAATGTTTGTCTTGGAAACTGAGTTATATCATCGCGAATGCTGAACTCGTGTTAGCGCATCCCCAAATCAAGGCCGACACGGCGTCATATCGCACTTGATTCACGCAAGCAACAGATTTAGAATGGCATGTCGGCAAGATCGACGCATGCGCGAGAGTGTTCTCGAATACTCTTCTCCAAAGTCGGAAACATACTTTCTTGCAAAATTATTGGTTAATAAATATAACTATATAGAAAACAACCAATGAATTGCAAGGAAACTACCGACAGTAAAGAAAATAAACAATGTGTTACGTGATAATTTTATGAATGACGTAGTAGTATCTCTATATATAGCATTCGTAGTAAAACTAGTAACACGTGAGCCGATTGATACACGCTGATCACAGTAAAACTTTTTATCATTCACTATTTAAGCCAGAGAAAACCACCATTAGTAATTTTTAAATAAAAATTGTTAACTCTTTTAAGTCATAGTATTGCAGAAACTCAATTTCATCTTAATAAGCTGTTGAATATGTTGCACATTTTTAAGGGGGACCTGTTGCTCACAGCTGCCATAGCCTGCAATAGCTTCCAGTTAAGCAGTAACACTTTTCATCCTTCTTACATTGTATTAATTGAATGATGTGTACTTTGTTTAGCCTACCAGTTGAAATGGATATGTGATGTAGGTTGGTAAGTTACAAAATATATGTTAATCCTAGTCAATGAAATCACAGTATTCATGGGAGGTACATTTGATTTTTTTGAAAATAATTTGACTGGGATGTGTTGCTGCCTTAAGCAGCAACAGCTTCCGATCAATATAATTGCCAAATCTGCCAATACGTATTATCATAGGTTTCCTATACTCCCTGACCTTGGCCAGAGCCAGTACATGCATATTCTGAACCTGACATATGTTATACTGACAAATGACAATAATGGCTACTGTAGACTTGAAGACTGATACAACCATCTGTTCATGTCACATTTGTGCAATTTGTGTTAACAACGTGTCGCATATTACACGCCTTACGGACTACTAATTTTTTAGACGGACTACTGATTTGCCGAGTATGGTATGGTATGTTCAAAGGAAGCCGATCGGCCAATTAGGCCTGTGGCCATCTTGGATTTTGGCTGATTTTTAGAAACGTCTTTAAAAATCTCCGAAACCGCTTGAGCTATTGAAGGAAACCTCATGAAATATGATCTAGGGCAATAGGGCGATATACAGCTCAACCACATTTGTTCAAGGGAACTTAATTGGTCAAATAGTTCAGCGGCCATCTTGGTTGACATAGTTTTAGCGAAAATAACCTTCTCCAGAACCGCTGAAGGGATCAGGCTGAAATTTGCAGATATGATTAGGGACTAAGGGCCAGTAAAGTTTTTTCACATCATGAGAATATACTTACCTCCCTAACACTCTTGATATGCTAGTATATTCAATAATATTCAGAATTATAAAAAGTTAGGTGCCCCTAATGTGCACGTGGATGACACAGTCATGCACATGTCAGAGCCCACCTACTGCGCATGCGCATACTGGTACTTCCGTTTTCTAATATATTGGCTGAGAATCAACTTGTGGAAAACTTTCCAAGCTCTTTATTGAGAATTTTCACTTTCTCCTTCGATCAATACTCACCATTCTGTTACTTCTGATATACAGCTGGCCTTGACAGCGGCTCTAGGATTATAGACTTAGAAAGCTTTACCGACTCCTGGGAACCGGGTACTCGGCTCCCAACTGCCGAGTACCCGTTTACCATAGAGCTCATTCTTGTTTGCATAGCAACAAGAGCAATACATGCTTTTTGCATTAAGGATTTTAGTGTTTTAAAATAATCTAAGTCTTTAATCAGTGATAGTTTGTGTGTTCTGAAAGGATTAACTAAGGACTATGGAGAATACCGCCCAAGACAACCAGGTTGTATTGTTCTTTATTATCCATAGTTAAAAGACTTAGGTCTCTAAATTTTGTTGTGTCGCATGTTCCAATTTCTGACCCCATAGAATCTGGGACGTGTGCTAACAACGATATATGCCAGACGACCGCCTTCTTTAAACCCCAACAGGCGATCGGCAGATATGAAAATAGGTGTTTGCTACGGTATTTCTAACACGAATATCGGCTGACGTCGTTCTCCGTAGAATCCGAGCGGGTGACGTCACACCCGGTCGCTCGGATGTTTATGTGAAGAAAAATTTTTCATTAATTCGCGCATCTTATTTTGGGTGCTGCGTACTAAAAATGGTACCGGAAACTTTAGAATGATCAAGTTTACGTGCGATCACGATCGGTTTGCAATGATCGGTGGTTTCAAAATTCTTGAGTAGATGTGTGGTCTGCGGTTTTACCGTGTGAGACAGCAGTTTTGTTATACATTTTGTTGTTTTCTTCACATATCGTGCTGCGTTCGTTAGGAGTATAATTTATATTGATTAGTAAATATACCCTGAATGCTATGCGATATGATTCCTGGAGCCGTTACACATCCTGGAGGATCTATTATGGGTGTGTTGTGCCCGCCGCGTACTTGTCGTCATAATCAATGCGATCGTTGTTGTAACGTGGCGGGGTGGGGTGCGGGGAGGTTACGGTTAATTTATGAGTCAAAATATTTGAAAATTAATTGTCTGCCTTCCATCCGGGTCTCGTTCCGCTTGTTTATTGTAGGTTTGTGCTTATTTTATAGGCCAAGCCAGCCCCGCCATCATGTGACGACTGCCATAAGTTTGTCCGTGTAATGTTCAAGGACCATGTCTGTTTTAGGTGTGCCCTGTGTAATATAGATCATAGGTGTAATGTTTGTGCAGTGTGGTCCGTCGAAACGATGGTTAAGTTCCTTGCCCAGAAGGACTTGGCTGGGTCTGACGCGGGGTCAGGCGGTCCGAGAGGAAATCGTGGAGCGCCCGGTTCGGCCGGTGGGGGTGCTCCACGTCCCCAGCTGGAGATGGCACCGCCGGCGTGGTTTGGTCCGGCTATGCAGGGTTTTCTGCATAGCGTTCTGCCCGCGCTGGTGTCGTCCCTGCTACCAAAGGTTGGGGGGCAGTTTCTCCCCATGCCTGGTACGGATCCTGTCCTCGGACAGGATTCTGGACTGGTTACCGAGGGGGCCATCTCGTACAGCCCCCTGACGGTCCCGTCTGGCTTCGGCCAGACGGGTTCTGTCTCTCTGCGGCCACCTCCGGGTGGTCCAGTAGCGGTGGCCGGTCCGTCAGGTGTGGGAGCCGTCCGCCAGGATGGCTCCACGGTTGACTCGTCTAGTGACGGCTCTTCGGAGTCTGAAGACGAGGAGGAGAGGTTGCTGCGGCCCGTGAAGCCGCAGGTGGAGAATATGGAGGTTGATTCCGTCCTGGACGGAACCAGCCTCCATTTGTCTGGTTTGGCGCAAGCCAGGTCAGCGGCTCCACCTGCGGCTGAGGCCAATCCGTTACTGTGCACTGGTTCCGCGCGGCTTGGTTTGTCACCAGCCGTCAGGGGAACGGGTGTGCCGGGCCAGGCGTGGTACTCACCTATCTCGCCTGGTCCGGCAGCCGGACATGGGGTGCCGTTGGCGCCCGTGTCCGGCTATGGTTCCGCGACTGTTACGGGTCCGTACGGTTTTCCGTGCGGACCTACCCCATGGACCGGAGTGTTTCATGGGGTGGCGGCGGAACCGTGTGGTAGCGGAGTGCCTGGCATGTCAGCCGTGGCTCCTTGCCGGGAGGCTGTGGCTGGCAGACCCGTGAGCACGTCAACGGGTGACGTGTTTGCGGGGGTATCTTCTTCGGAGGTAGATTGGTCTGATGCTCTGGCGTGGCTAGCCAGAGTGGACCCGTCTGTGGTTTCTACCACGGCCGATGAAGATGTGCCCCGTGCGTCGATTAGGACGGGGATTTTGCCCGCGGCCCGGATCCAGTCAGTGGGACTGGATCCACGGTTCATTGATTTGTTGGATGCTATTTATAGTAAACAACTAATGACCAAGGGTCAGCTCCCTGCGGCCTCCAGGGAGGTGCGGGCAAGATGTCGTATTCCGCGGGGTGAGTACGACAGGTATGGTGTAGTCCCGTCGGTCACTTTCAAAGCAGCAGTTTTGAAAGCAGCTCATATTCCTGGCCGATTGAACATTCTGGCGGATGCTTTGTCTCGCAGACAGAGAATCTTGCCAACAGAATGGTCCCTCAACCCTCCAGTTCTACGACGGATCTTCGAGCATTGGGGCAAACCCAACGTGGACTTGTTCGCCACAAAGGAAAATGCTCAAATCATGACATATGTCTCGCCGATTCCAGATCCAAATGCCGTCGATACAGACGCTCTGGCGATCGTGATGCCAGTGTCTGGTGCCCGGTCCGTGCCTTGACTAAGTACAAGAAACGGACTGACTCGTTACGGTCGAACGATAGACATCTGTGGATCTGCCATAAAAAGCCTTATGGCGCCGCATCCATGGATACTATCTCTCGTTGGGTGGTCGAATGCATTCAGACTACTCACGAGATGGCGACTGGGCACCAGGTGCAGGGCGTAAGGGCACACGATGTTAGAGGAATAGCCGCCTCGACCGCCCTTTACAATGGTGTTCCGTTAGAGGACATCATGGCCGTTGCACAATGGCACTGTGAGTCCTCATTTACGGATTACTATATGAGGGATGTGTCAGACTCAGCCAATCCACTCGCTTTAGCTGTTTTGAAACGATAGTTAGTGACCACACTGCTTTTCCCCTTTTTTCACTTTGGTAAGAAAAGAACCTAAAGCAGGCATGGTCAAGCGAGAGGATGTCAACCAGATTGTGTCACTGATGGCCGAACCGGTGAATGGTTGTAGGCAGTACGTCTGAAGTCCTGTTATCATAAGGTAATTCAACAAGTGAGAGTTTTTTGTATTATGTATATGTATCATGTTCATTCATCTTATATATTCATGCTCATTCCCAGGCTAATACAAGCGATATGCAGGGAGTAGTTAACCCTCTTGGCATATTGGTGTTTTCAGGCGAGATACATGTTCGTTAGTTCTCTCCCTTTTCTTAGGAGGAAAAAGGGGGTGGGGCTGTGACGCGAATGTGATTCGGTTCCGTGAACTTGACGGTCCTTTTAGGTCTCCGTTAGTCAAGTTTGAAGTCTAAAATCTTTCTCCAAGGGGCAAAATTAGCATGTATGGCTTGCCCCTTCCCACCAGGTTACTGATCAAATCTGATGTATATCAGAAGTAACAGAATGGTGAGTATTGATCGAAGGAGAATGCAGGAAATGTCAATTTCCCTTTCTCCGAGATCTAACAATACTCACCATTCTGTTACGGACCCAGCCTCCCAGCCCCACGGAGGCAAGCCATAGTTTTCTCTTGTTTGGTGGCTATGCAAACAATATGAGCTCTATGGTAAATGGGTACTCGGCAGTTGGGAGCCGAGTACCCGGTTCCCAGGAGTCGGTAAAGCTTTCTAAGTCTATAATCCTAGAGCCGCTGTCAAGGCCAGCTGTATATCAGAAGTAACAGAATGGTGAGTATTGTTAGATCTCGGAGAAAAGGAAATTGACATTTCCTGCATTCTCCTTCGATCAATACTCACCATTCTATTACTTCTGATACAGCTAGCCTGGATAGCTGGGCTCTAGGGCTATAGACTTAGTTAGCTTCACTGACTCCTGGAACCGGGTACCCGGCTCCCAACTGCCGAGTACCCGTTTGCCATGAAGCTCATTCTTGTTTGCATAGCAACAAGAAACATGCTTTTTTGTGCAGTTGGAGTCTTGAGATTATATTAAGTCTTTTTCTGTGTAATTGTGATAGCTTTGTGCGCTCTCTAAGGATATATTGGATTACCATGGATGCAGCCGATGATAGCCAGGTCGTATATTTCCATGTTATTCCATAGTTAAAAGGCTTAGGTCGTCAAAATTTCGTCTGTGTCGCATGTTCCAATTTTTAACCCCAAAGAAGCTGGGACGTGTGTTAATAACGAAATATGCCAGATTGATCGCCTTCCTTTAAACCCCAGCAGGCGATCGGCAGATATGAAATAAGGTGTTGGCGTTACGGTGTTTTAACATGAAAATCGGCTGACGTCGCTCTCCGTAAGATCCGAGCGGGTGACGTCACAGCCGTGTTGCTCGGATGTTTATGTGAAGAAAATGTTTCATTAATTCGCGCATCTGATTCTGGGTGCTGCATACTTTATTTGGTACCAGAAAAACTTTGGAATTTTCAAGTTTTGCGTGTTATCACGATCTGTTTGCAATGATCAGTGGTTTCAAAATTCTTGATTTAGATGTGTGGTCTGCGGTTTTACTGTGTGCTACAGCAGTTTGTTTACATTTTGTTATTTCTTCACATATCGTTTTGGCATTCGTTAGGAGTATAATTTATATTTATTAGTAAATATACTCCGAATGCTATGCGATATGATTCCTGGTTCCGTTATACATCCTTGAGGATCAGTGTATGGGTGTATTATTGCCCGCTTCGTTCTTGTCATCATAATTAATGCGATCTTTGCTGTAACGTTGCGGGGTGGGGTGCGGGAGGGTTAACAGTTAATTTATGATCGAAATATTTGAAAATTAATTGTCTGCCTTCCATTCCTGTTTCGTTCCGTTTGCTTATTGTAGGTTTGTGCTTATTTATAGGCCAAGCCAGCCCCGCCATCATGTGACGAGTGCCACAAATTCGTGAGGGTTCTATTCAAGGACCATGTCTGTTTCCGCTGTACTAAGTGTATTCTTGACAGTAGGTGTAACGTTTGCGCAGTGTGGTCGGTCGATATAATGCTTAAGTTCCTTACCCAGAAGGACTTGGCAGGGTCTGACACAGGGTCAGGCGGTCCGAAAGTAAATTGTGGAGCATCCGTTTCGGCCCTTGGGGGCATTCCACGTCTGCAACCGGAGGTAGCGGAGATGGCACCTCCGAAAGTAAATCGTGGAGCGTCCGTTTCGGCCCTTGGGGGCGTTCCACGTCTGCAACCGAAGGTGGCGGAGATGGCACCGACGGCGTGGTTTGGTTCTGCTATACAAGGTTTCTTGCGTAGCATTCTGCCCACGCTGGTGTCGTCCCTGCTGCCAAAAGTTGTAGGGCAGTCTCTTCCCATGTTTGATTCGGACCCTGTCCTTGGACAGGGTTCTGGACTGGCCGCCGAGGGAGCCGTCTCATACAGGGACAGACCAATGCATTAGCCAACAAATTAGCCAAATGGAATTTTCATTAGCCAAATCTTGACTTGATTAGCCAGCCATATTCATGAATATTTTGAAATTAAAGTGGACTGAAATGTACATGTCTTTCTTCTGTTAATTCTTATGTGCTTAATTCACAGGTTGGTGTGTACAAGTGGAGTGAAGTGGGGAGTTTTGTTGTATTATATAATAAAACAATGATATTTAAATCCTTGTATCATTTTATTTCATTCAATATTAAATATAATATAATGTATATATATATATATATATATATATATATATATATATATATATATATATATATATATATATATATATATATATATATACACCTGTGCAAAAGTTAAGCACCAGCAAAAACAATAGAACGTAGAAACATGATGGTACAACTAGGCTGCCATACTTTTTGTCCCCGCGTTAGCTGACATAATTCCAAGTACGAAATGCACATGCATGCATGACCTCACGCCGCGTGATGTCCGTGCGTGGCGGGAAACAGCACACGTGTTCAGTTATGTAAAAGTCCAGTTTGAGGTGTAGAACATTACATACAGATTTAGGCGACAAGATTAGGAATTTTGTGTTCATGACCGTGGTTTATTTGTACAGAGAGAATTAGCTCTTGATTGTGAACCGCTATGGCAAGACGAAGGTTAAGTGATCGTGTGAAATGGCAAATCATAGGCATGCATACCACTGGTATGTCATGCAGAGAGATTGGCAGACAGCTGAACATTAACCATACTGTAATCAGTCGTTTGATTGCAAAACATGGGCAAACTAACGAGGTCAAGGACAGGCCTAGATCTGGAAGACCGAAGAAGACTACTGCCCGTGATGATCGAGCCCTAGTACGCCTTGTTAGGAGATCTCCATTCACCAACAGCAGAGTGCTCAGCCAGCAATGGGAAACGCGCAAAAGGAGACTGTATGCTGCTGGCATGAAAGCTAGGAGACCTGTCAGACGTCCTCTCCTCACTGCACACCACAAAGAGGAGCGTCTGAGGTGGTGCAACGAAAGAAGACACTGGAACATGAGATCCTGGAGACGGGTACACTGGTCCGATGAAAGTCGGTTCCTGCTTCATGCCACAGATGATCGAACTCGTGTATGGAGGTCCAGACGCACGGCGTACGACCAACGTAACATCATGGAAGAAGTTCCATTTGGTGGAGGTTCCGTTATGATATGGGGGTGCATCTCATTTGATTGTAAGCTGGATCTGTTGACTGTACCTGGAACACTAAATGGACAAAGATATCAAGATTCCATACTGGATAGAGTTGTGGTTCCTCATTTTGTAAATCATGCACCTGGAACCCACCCTATATTCATGGATGACAACGCCCGACCACATCATGCTAGAGCTGTGCATGAATACCTCCACCAGAATGCAATCGAAACCCTACCATGGCCAGCAAGGAGCCCTGACATGAACCCTATTGAGCATATCTGGGACATTCTGGGAAACATGGTGAGAAGGAGGGATCCTCCTGTGCAGAACCTACAGGAATTAACAGACGCACTCCGTCTTGAATGGCAACGAATACCACAATGGCGTATCAGTCGGTTGGTGACCAGCATGAGACGTCGTGTCCAGGCCGTCATCCAGGCACAAGGTGGATATACCCGGTATTAATAATGACAGTCTCAAACTCGTGCACAGATGTTAAACTTCGTTTTCAGACACCATTAATGACAATCTAGCCACGTGTGTCAACTGTAGGGCAATAGTTGTCAGTTGTGTCAACGTAACCATATTCAGGCCTCGTTTTCAAGTTCAAACAAAAACATACAGTGTTTCCCCACCATCATAATCAGCATTCCTCTAGGTGCGTTATTACCTCTTGCACTAAGATGGATGGGTACATAAATGTTTATGCTATTGCTTTCTTCATAGCACATGAATATACCCTCGCATGTGCGTAAAAATAGGGTGGTGCTTAACTTTTGCACAGGTGTATTTATATATATATATATATATATATATATATCACAAGTGAACAAGACAGCACTCATGATTATTCATTGTTGGCAATCCTTTTCTGGATTGCTGGAAGAAAGGCTTTCCTATCCTTTCTTGAGCACCAATCTTTGAATGCATTTTCAAAATTGAAATCATTCAATTCTGGACCAACACATTTGACCAAGATTAATTTTGACAGATTCTCTGTTGTCAGGTTACTCCTTAGACAGGTTTTAATCAAAATCTGTTTACTGAAACCTCTTTCTGATTCAACACTTGTGGGAGGAAGAGTTGTGTAGATGGTCCCCAGGGCACACATGTTTGGGTATGCAACCTCAAACTTTAGTAGGCCCATTTGCCAGAAATCATTGTAAGACAAATGCCTATATTGATGCATAATAGGTTTGAAGAATCCCACTCTTCCAATAGTTGGTCTTTGTTGAGAGGTGGACATAGTTCATTTTCAGAATCATCTAATTTGGCTGTTCCAAAATGCTCTGCTAGGGTAGAAATTTCTTCTTTCCCTAGCAGGATATTTCAGAATCAGACAAATTTAATGGATTCAGAATATGAAAAGAATTTAAAATTTCATCATCAGATCCAAATCGATCAGAGAGGTTTGTCAGCAGGTTGTTGATGAAGGACACACTTTAATTTTTTCAAATGCTTGAACCTGTTTTGAGTTTATTTGGACAAAATGAGATTTAAACTCAAAGGTACCATCTTTGAGTGCTGTCTCAAGGTTGAAAGATTGATCAAACTTGGCAAAATTTACCCCTTTATATTCACTATCAGTGAACTGCTGTATGCTTATTTTAGTGGATTCAATTAGGTTGATCATATCAGTATGGGTCAAATCTCTAGCCTGTAGCAATAAGCATAATCTGTTTAGAACTGACAACACATCCTGCAGGAAGTATGTTGTAGCAATAAACTCATATTTAGCCACACATTTCAACAAACCAGGAGCCCTGCCATTGTTCTTTTGTTCCACGGAATCTGACTGCAGAGTTGTTATAAGGCTACCAAATGTTTCTACAACAGCAACAACAGAAGAATGAAATGACAACCATCTTGTTGAGAATGTCTGCTTGTACTTCAATGTCTTCTCACCAAGTAGAGTTTGTGTGTCCTGTAACTTCCTCTGATTCTTTGGAGAGAAATGAAAGTACTTGTAGATTGCATTGATCAGTCCTGGTATCGAACCAGCAAAGAGATTGCATTTGCCGCCTGACCACTAGCTAGAGCAAGTTTATGTGAACCACAGTGTGTTGATATTATGAATGGATTTGCAGCTTTAAATTGAGTAACTACACCCTTTTGCTTTCCCAACATGACACTTGCACCATCGGTAGCGAGACCAATTAACGCATTAGGTGAGATATCCTTGTCCTTTAACACTTGGTGGGTTTTGTTGTATATAGCGTCTGCCTTGCATCCTTCTTCTAATGAAGCTAGGGCCAAGAATGTATTTTCTACCCTACCACCAATCACTGTTCGCATGTATATAATAATATTTTGAGTCACACTATTGTCTGTTGATTCATCAAACTGTAAGTCGTAGAATTTACAGTTTCGCACACGAGTAAGGCTCTCACTCTCAATCACGGTTGAAATGGACTCAATAAAATCGTCGCCTGACCGATGGCTGGTGTATGAGACAAGTTGGTCTTTACTCAAAATCTTCAGTGATTCGCATCCCTGGAATAGAATAGGAAAATTCAATATAATGTTTGACAAGATAACTGAACCAGCAATTCTAATGATAAATTTTCAATAATAGAAAAATATTTTTTTTAATTTACCATTGGAATGACTGGCTCAATAAGCGAGCCAGTCATTCCAGTAGTAAATTTTCAAAAATAATCTTTAGGCCTGCCAATGGACATTTAAATTTAAATTATGCTAACAAAATTGTGTCATTAAAAGGTTATACGTATGGTATGTGTATACAGACAAAAGGAAATTCCATTCAATATCCTTTTCTGCATTGATCATTGTAAAAACAGCCATTTACGAAAAAGCGCTTAGATAAACAGCTATATAGCCTGGCTGTGCTGTCGGTTCAAGGGAAATGTCAAGTTTACCATCATTTGTTAAGACAAGGATTCGGATTGGCTGTTAATAGTGTAAAATGATTGCCGATTGACTGATTGAGTTAATTCACTCCTTACCTGTATCACACACTGTGCATTCAATGCGGCGATCTTTTCTTTCGGCAAATCCTCCTTGACGGCGAAATATACATTCTTCATAGTGGCAATTATCGCGTCTTTAATGCTTACATACATCTTACATACTGTCTTTGGCAGCTCTTCGACTTCCGTCTTCGCTATGGTCGCGAATTTATGATCCGATGTTAATTGATGCTTAGAAAAATCATCTGCCTTTGGCTTGGCAGATGACTTGCCAGTTACGAAAATGTTACTCCTACCAGACTCAATACAATCCCGACAGAAAAACAATTTACTTTCTGAATTATACTTTAACCATTTATATTTAACAAACCAGATGCTCTTAACACTACGATTCTCTTTACACTTTACTACCAATTTTTTAGTTACTGATTCTGAATCTTGTGGCTTATCACATTCACGATCGTCATTAGAATCTAGATTTCTTCTCTTGGTGAAGAAATCTGACATCGATGGAGTGGCTTTGCGTTTGCTAGGCGTAGCCATTGCTAACATACTATGATGATTACTATGCGATTGTGAACGGTTTATAAACATATTTTGTGAGTAAATATTTAATCACGGAGTGGCTTCGATTTCTCACCATTTCGAGAAGACCGTGAAAGATTATAATAGATCGCCTGTATAGGTGCGAACGGCGTGTGTTTACCTGCTATCGTTCTAGCGCCATGACAAAAGATTCAATACATGTACCAACTTCTCAGTGGGATTTAATTTGATTAGCCATTAGATTAACCGTTACGCTGATGACGAGTGATTGCCTGCTCGTGAAAGCGATAATTGATCAATAGACCACAGGCCTTTGAATTTTGTTCAGTCAATCCACTGCTGCGATATATTTTCATACCTACCATATATCACCATATTAATAAATAGTCTTTCATTATTAATAAGGTGGTATATTACTATATGGTAGGTGTGAAAATATATCGCAGTAGTGGATTGACTGACCAAAATTCAAAGCCCTGTGAATAGACCTTGCATATGGATGAATAAATTTGCATCGACTTACATTGTGTATAAGGGCATGGGCGTGATCATTACGCTAGCGCGTCATAACAAAGTGGGTACTGATTGGTTTAAAACACATTATTATAATGAGGAATTTCCGGCCGCCGAGAATTCTGGGAAATATGAAATGTGAAAATGTGAGTAAAAATGTGCTGAAAACATGTACAATTTACGTTCCCTTCAGCTTATATAAACCGTTCTAAGCAGTAAAATTTATGGATTTTATGCACACCTCCTGTTGAGACGGATCAGGTTAGTCAAAATTGGCCAAAATTGCCCTCGCCAAAATTTTCGCCAACATCAATTTTCACTCTTCAAATTGAACTTTTATTCGCAAATGGCTACCTGGTGAGTGGCCAGGTCGGTCCCTGGCGGAGATGGCACCGCCGGCGTGGTTTGGTCCTGCTATACAAGGTTTCTTGCGTAGCGTTCTGCCCACGCTGGTGTCGTCCCTGCTGCCAAAAGTTGTTGGGCAGTCTCTTCCCATGTTTGATTCGGACCATGTCCTTGGCCCCCTGGCAGTCCCATCGGGCTCCAGCCTGATGGGCTCTGTCTCTCTGCGGCTGGCCAGGTGTGGTATCTCACCTGGTCAGACATGGGATGCCGTTGGCGCCCATGTTTGGCCACGGTTCCTCAACCGTTATGGGTCCGCACGGTTTTCCGTGCAGGCCTACTCCATGGACTGGTGTGTTCCATGGGGTGGCGGCGGAACCGTATGGTACCGGAGTTCCTGGCTTCTCAGCAATGGCTCCTAGCCGGGAGGCCGTTGCTTGTAGGGCCGTGAACATGTCAACGGGTGACGTGTTCACGGGAGTGTCCTCCTTGGAGACAGATTGGTCTGAGGCTCTGGCTTGGCTAGCGAGGGTACAACCACAGCCGAGGAGGATGCACCCCGTCCATTGGTGGCATCGATTAGGATGGGGATCTTGCCCGCAGATCCAAGGTTTATGGAGTTGTTGGATGCTATTTATAGCAAACAACTCCTGACCAAGGGCCAGCTTCCTGCGGCCTCCAGGCAGGTGCAGGCGATGTGTCCTATTCCACGGAGGGAATACAACAGGTATGGTGTTGTCCCGACGGTCACTGAGGATGACCGATGGGTACTGGGTGTCCAGAGTGCCCCGGCACTGGTGGACAAAGCTCAGGTACACCATGATGAAGTCCTGTCCCTATGTGATGAGGGTGTGAGGGCAGCAATGAGTGCTGTCAACCATTCTTATCGTCTTCTTCAGTCGGTGTGGACTGAAGCGGGGACAGGCCACCCTGTGCCACCTGTGGCGCTTTCGTGCGTTAATGACGGCCTGGTGGGGTCTATGGACGCATTGGCAAGGGTGCAGGCGTGTGTGACCAAGTCCAGGAGGCAGATGGTTCTTGACCATATGAATCCAGCTACTGCCATCAGGGAGCGTCTTCTTGGGACACCCCTAACAGGCCCTAGCATCTTTGGTGGCCAGGCGCGGGCCATCTTAGAGGACACGGCCAGCATTGCGCAGAATCAGTTGGCGGTTAATCTGCAGCTAGAGCTAGTGCGTCGGGCGCACGCACTAGGGGCTGTAGCCAAGCCGCTGACCGTGCAACCTTCTAAGAAGCAGAAAAAGCACAAAAGCAAGGCGAATGCTAAGCCTAGTGCTGCTTCTGCTTCTACTGGGTTTTCTCAACCGCCTCCGGCGAAGAAAGCCAAGAAGGTTGTGGAGGCTCCTACCCTCCCCAATGTTGCTCCTGATTGCCCGAGAGGCGAGAAGGGGAAGGGTAAGTCCTCAAAGGGCGGAAAGAAGGGAGCGGATCGTACCTGAGGGTACGAGACCTCCCTTCACATCTGCCTGGACCGCACCTGTGCGACAGGAACAGCGGTGCCAGTTGGACCAGCCAAGCCAAGACCAAAATGGTTCTCTCTCGTCAAGAGAGGGGGGGGGGGGAGAGCGGATCACGAGCCAGACACCCCCATTAGGCGTTGAGGCATCTATGGTGGGTGGAAGGCTCATGCGTTTCGTCGAGGCTTGGCGAGGTGTGACGTCAGAAAGTCTGGTGTTGGGGTGGTTATCCCAGAGGTACATGCCAGAGTGGTGGGACTTTCCACCACAGAATATGTCTGGCACCTGTCTGGACACCCGTTCCAAGGGAACCAGACAAGTTAGAAGCCATTCAAAATGAAGTGTCAGGTTTGCTTCTGAAGGGAGCAATAAAACCAGCAAACTGGAACACTCCAGGCTTCTATTCAAACATGTTCCTTTTCCCCAAGAGCACAGGGGGATGGAGACCCATACTCAATCTCAGGCCATTAAATTGGTTTATCCATACGCCTCGGTTTCAGATGGAAACCCCGAGGTCGGTAATGGCAGGATTGAGGAAGGGAATGTGGTGTGTATCGATCGATCTGAAAGATGCATATTTCCACATTCCAATGAACAGGAGTTGTCACAGGTTTCTGAGATTTGCTTTTCAGAATCAAGTATGGGAGTTTATAGTCCTCCCGTTCAGCCTGTCGACAGCTCCAAGGGTTTTCACAAGAATGGTCCTTGTGGTGACAGCGTTTCTCAGAAAAGAGAACGTGGCGCTTCACACCTACATAGACGATTGGCTGATCAAAGCAGACACATCAGCCAGGTTAGAAGTGGATACTGCTCTGACTCTGAAGTTGCTTTCAGATCTAGGCTGGATAGTCAACAAGGAGAAATCCGAGTTGACACCCACTCAACATTTCGTTTATTTAGGGATGCGATTCGATCTCGAGGAGGGCAGGGTTTACCCGTCAGAGCCCAGAGTGGTGTCTCTGTTAGCCATCCTCAAGAGTTTTCGATTGGGAAACCACATTCAGGCGAGGCGGTTTCTTCAGATGCTGGGCATGATGGTCTCCATGGAGCAGGTAATCCTGTACGCTGCTCTGATGCGAAGACCTATCCAGTTGTATCTGATGTCACTGTGGAAACAGAGAACAGAACCCCTGTCAAAGCTGGTGCCAGTTTTGGAGCCAATAATGTCGCATCTTGTATGGTGGAAAAAGCGTCAGAATCTCCTAGTAGTGGTTACGCTGCACCTACCCCACCCCCAGCTGTTCGTGTACACGGACGCATCGCTGGAGGGATGGGGGGGGGGGGGGGCTGTCTGGGAGAACACCAGGTCTCAGGCACATGGACTCTCCATGAGAGCCAGCTGCATATCAATCTGTTGGAAATGATGGCAGCGGAACTGGCATTGGAAATGTTTCTTCCAAAAGTCAGGGGCAAGGCGATATTGATATGGTCGGACAACTTGACAGTAGTATCATACATAAATCGCCAAGGCAGGACCAAGTCACCCACACTATGTATCAAAGTGTGGCACTTGATTCAATGGTGCAGGAATTACTCGGTTGTTTTGAAAGCAGCTCACATTCCTGGGCGATTGAACATTCTGGCGGATGCTTTGTCTCGGAGACAGAGAATTCTGCCAACAGAATGGTCTCTCAACCCTCCAGTTCTTCACAGGATCTTCGAGCATTGGGGCAAACCCAACATGGACTTGTTCGCCACAAAGGAAAATGCTCAAATCATGACATGTCTCGCCGATTCCAGATCCAAATGCCATCGATACAGACGCTCTGGCGATAAGCTGGTGAGGGATGCACGCTTATGCGTACCCACCCACCATTCCTCTACCAAAGATATTGGTGAAGATCAGGGAGGAACCGTGCCTGGTCCTGCTAATAGCACCATTTTGGCCCAGCAGGGCATGGTTCACGGATCTTCTAGATCTGCTGGTGGAAAATCCATGCAGTTACCCGAGATTCCGAACATAATCTCCCAGGCCAAGGTACGCTTCCTACACGAGCATCCCGAAATGTTCAAATTGACTGCGTGGATGTTATCAAACAACGTTCCACGTCAGAAGGCTTTTCTCGACAAGCTGCAGATTTCATCGCAGCTGCGAGGAGGTCAACCTTCAAGTCATATAACAACAAGGTTAACAGATTTGCAGACTGGTGTGAAGAAAAGGTTATTGATACCTTTCAATCCACTATTCAGCAAATAGCAGACTTTTTCTGTGAGCTGTTCTTTTCAGGACTAGCTCCTGTCATAATTACTGGATACAAGTCAGCTTTGGCATCAGTTATCCCTTGTCTAGCCAACAGGGATATTCCAGAGGTGGACCAGTTGAATGTGATGGTGAAGTGAATGAGCAATCTCCGACCGAGACAACCGGTAGTCATTCCAACCTGGAGTCTATCTTTAGTGCTTAATGTACTGGCCAAGCACCCTTTCGAACCGTTGCATTCAGCTAGTCTAAAGCTTTTTATGCTAAAGGCGGTCTTTCTATTGGCAGCTTCCTCAGCTAGAAGGCGCAGTGAGATCCATGCACTTTCAGCAGAGAGGGACCGATTTATTGTCTCCGGAGAGGGTCTGGGTCTACTGCCAAGAGCAGAGTTTATGTCAAAGAATCAATTTTTTGGATATCCCGGCAAACCGATCATTATACCGAAACTAACTAGGTTTGATCATGATGCCAGTGTCTGGTGCCCAGTCCGTGCTTTGACTAAGTACAAAAAACGGACAGACTCGTTACGGTCGAATGATAGACATCTGTGGATCTGCCATAAGAAGCCATATGGCACCGCATCCATGGATTCTATCTCTCGTTGGGTAGTCGAATGCATTCAGACTACCCATGAGATTGCGACTGGGCGCCAGGTGCAATGCGGAAGCGCACACGATGTTAGGGGAATAGCCGCCTCGACCGCCCTTTACAGTGGTGTTCCATTAGAGGACATCATGGCTATTGCACAATGGCACTGTGAGTCCTCTCACGGATTACTATATGAGGGATGTGTCAGACTCCGCCAATCCACTCGCTTTAGCTGTTTTGAAACGATAGTTAAATGACCACACTGCTCTTCTCCCTTCTTTGGCATTTGTAAGAAAGAATTAAGAAGCAGACATGGTCGGGCGAGAGGATGTCAACCAGATTGTGTCACTGATGGCCGGACAAGTGAATGGTTGGAGGCTCCACGTCTGGAATCCAAATATCATGAGGTAATTCAAGATTGAGAGTTTTTTGTATTATGTCTATATATCATGTTCATTCATCTTATATTTTCATGCTCATTCCCAGGCTAATATATGCAAAGAGCAGTTAACCCTCTTGGCATATTTGTGTTTCAGGCGAGATGCATGTTCGTGAGTTCTCTCCCTTTTCTTAGGAGAAAAAAAGGGGGGGGGGGGGGGGCAGTGATGCGAATGTGATTCGGTTCCGTTAACTTGATGGTCCTTTTAGGTCTCCTTTAATCAAGTTTAAGTCTAGCTCTTTCTCCAAGGGGCAAAAGTAGCAATTTGATGGCTTGCCCCTTCTCACCAGGTTACTGACTAAATTTGGTGTATATCAGAAGTAATAGAATGGTGAGTATTGATCGAAGGAGAATGAAGGAAATTTAGATTTCCATTTCTCCGAGATCTAACAATACTCACCATTCTATTACGGACCCAGCCTCCCAGCCCCACGGAGGCAAGCCATGGATATCTCTTGTTAGGTGGCTATGCAAACAATATGAGCTTCATGGCAAACGGGTACTCTGCAGTTGGGAGCCGAGTACCCGATTCCAGGAGTCGGTAAAGCTTACGAAGTCTATAGTCCTAGGGCCCAGCTATCAGGGCTAGCTGTATCAGAAGTAATAGAATGGTGAGTATCGTTAGATCTCGGAGAACGGGAAATTGAAATTTCCTTCAAGCCATCCAATTTGTACAACAACGCTTAGTCCGTCATAAATTAATTGTTTGTGACGAACTTATCTACATCATTTATGACGTAATTGATTATGTCATCATCCTACATTTCAGGAGTTGATTATGACATCATATGATAGATGGATAAACTAGAATTTTCCCTTGGTTGGGATGCATGTTGGAATAAAAATATCTCTCAGCCACCTCTCATGTGCACACATGCATGCGAGGATTGGCCCAGCCTGGCTCTAGGGCTTTTAATCGCTATAGAACATGCTCATCGATGGTGCCGGGGCCTATAAATAGCAGACACTAGATCAGTGCTAAACATCCGACTCTATTCTCACATCAAGCTAACACGCGTCAAGTAACAAACTATTTGAAACGTGGCTTTTTATGATTTTTGTTCTCTATCATCATTGAATCCTGTCTCCATCATAATGAAAAGGATTTTGACTTATTTTTTTCATACTTTGACATAGTTTGGACGTAGTATATTTCTGAGTGATTCCTCTACTTTTAAGCCATGAATTATAACACTGTTAGTTTTTCTATAGAGATTTAATTTATTCATGGCTTATGCGATTTTAATGAAACTATCGATTTGTTCTATACAATGATTGTGTCTATTCTACATCATAATGAGAATAAATTGTTTAATTTTTCCATTATTTGGAGTTTAAGTTTAATTTTAGATTATTATGGGGATAGTGTACCTACAGTGTATGGTCATTTAGTTCAATCTAGTCTTGTGTCATAAACATGTGCAATGTGGACCATTTTCCTATCTTTAAGTACTTGCCTTGCAGGTATGGTAAGCATTTAGGCTTTATAGTTTGGTATTGAGGTCTCTCGAATCCTTATGGCTTCATCATGGGTAATACCATGTGAGATCTTGCTCTGGCAAGTAGTTTGCGTTTTGAAGATCAGACTGTATCCAGTGGTCAATCATATTCAATGTGACCTTGCATAGTGCTTATAGCGTCCATAGCACCGATACACCACATGTTCTCTCTGCCCTGCCACAGACGATACGATACCTTGGTCTATGCAATACCCTACTAACCAATTTTGTGACACCAATGCTTCTGATTTGTTGTAGCCATGTCTTAGAATCACGTGTCAAATGCCTTAGTCATTTACTGGTCAGATTTAGTTAAGAAAATGTCCATTTGCAGGCCACAAGAAGAATAATGTTACATATTTACCACCAGAATGCTTGGCTTGGTTATCGAGCCACAAGCCAGCCATTCAAGTCGTAATTTTTCAAAAACGTCTTCTTGGCCTGCAAATGGACATTCATCAAGACTACTGCAGTGGCTGGTTTAGGCAGACTTAGACATTAAATGGTTAATCGGAATAACTAAATTATAGATTATATTCTCATCATTTATTTTCATTATTTTCTAGACAATGATTGATTACAGAGCAGAGATCATGTGATATGGACCCTGATTTTGTGACTGCATGTTTGGACGAGATCGCCCTCGAAGGCTTGGATGGTCAGTAATTTTATTTTAAATTTTATGTTTCTGTGTGATTACTTATCTTATCATATTACTTTCTGCTTATATCTGAGTGTGCTCATGCAATGAGAATGGACCTTTCCTGTTTATCAATCCATCATATGATGTCATATTCAACTTATGTGGCGTGTATGATGAAGTCATAATCAATTACGGGATGAATGACTTGATTTAGTCCGCCTTAAGTGTCTAATAGTCTGACACATATGTCTGCCATTTAATAAACATTCTGTCGAATATTTTGAAACTAATTTGACTAGGCACTGTTGCTGCCTTAGTCAGTCACATTGGATGAATAGATAAACTGGAAAGGTCCATTACTTCACACCAGAACAAACATGTATACTTCACATGCAATGGTAGTGCCTAGACTTCTTGTATTTTGCTTTGCATAGGTATTACTCTATCTTCATTATGGGTGCGCCTAAAGAACAGGAATCATTTCTCGATGCCATTGGATGAGCGCTCTAAAGCATTCCTATGGAAACGAATAGCTGTTCAACCAGAAGTAGGCATCTATATCTTGCCGTGTGCCCGGACCTGCATTCCTGAGCATGTTCAATACCATAAGCGTCATGAACCATGTTCCCTTGGCAGAGTATCAAAGTCTGAACAGATGGTGAGTGAATGGAGGGATCTGATCTGTCACTCTGACATCATAATAAAATATTAACCCTTTCACTGACAAATCCCTGAAAAAATAAAGTCTTTACGATATAAAACTTATTTTGGTGAATATTTTTTAAATTAATTTTACTGGAAGCCATTGCTGCCTTAGGCAGCAACTGCTTCCAGTCAGATTAATTTCAAAATATTCAACAGTTTTCGTGTATGAGTGTCTTGAAAATGAGATATGGCGAATTCATCGATGAAAGCATTAATATGTCACATGTTGGCGTCACAATTATAATGAAATCATTATCATAAGCTCCGTTATGGAAATCAGTAATACGTCACAAAACTGTATGACTTGTATATCTTTGATGAAGTTACATAGGCAGCACCATCCACCAGTCAAATTACTTTTAAAATATACGACAGCTTACTTTATAGTTACCTCGAAATTAAGTTCTGGTAACTCAGGCTTCAAAGTTTTAAATCGATTTCTAGCTTATCTAGAAATGGGGTGGGGGCTGGGGGAAGTGGTTATGAAAGCTAGAATGGATCGCTCTATTCTGTTTTTTCTTGACATGCTTTTGATAAGCCTGGGGTGTGTGTTTCGATGATCACAAACTAACTTTGAGCAGAGAGTTTCTAAAATGTGAAAACAACAGCTACTCCGTAACAACCTATAGGCAGATTTTATGTAAATTTGGGTCAACGGATCCCGTTGTGCTCAGCTCCGGAACTTCCATTCAGAATTTTGATTTGTCAATTTTTTATGTCAAATTCTTAGATTTTATTAAAGATTTACTGGAACTTGTCAAATGCTTTCTCCGTACATGTACCATTTTGAGCAATTTAAACCAAATTGACTGGAAGGATTCTAGGGCTCTAGAATATCTATTCGTAATTTTAATTTGTCCATTTTTTGGGTGAAAATTACTGTAAATATTCAAATTGCTTTTTCTCCTTAACATTTTGGCCAATTTCAACCTAATTGGTCTGAAAGGATGCTATGGCGATAAGCTCAAGAATTTCCATTCACTATTCAGAATTTTGATTCGTGAAATTTGGGGTTGAAAATCTTATTGAAAGATTTACCAGAAATTATCTTAGATTTTATGAAAAATATACTCAAAATTGTCAAAATGTATCTCCTTAATCAATTGATGGATTTTAATCAAATTTGCCTGTAAGGATCCTATGGTGGTACACTAGATTTCATGTTCATAGTTTTGATTGGTCAATATTTTGGGCAAAAGTCTTAGATTTTATGAAAAATTTAATGGAAATTGTAAAAAGGTTTCTCTTTCCACTTGACAGATTTAAACCAAATTTTCCTCGACAGACCCTATCCTCGTAGGCGCCAGACTTCTTATCAGAACTTTATATAGCCAATTTTTTGGGTGAAAAACATTAAAGCTTTACCGGAAATTGTCAAAATGCATCTCATTCTTAATTCTTAATTTGGCTGCAAAAATCCTACGGTAGTAAGCTCTAGAACTTCATTTAAGAATTTGGATTTTCCAGTTTTTTGACAACTGTCTTGGATTTTCCCGCAATTATCCATCATGCCTATTTAAATGCTAATGGTCCAGATGGGCCTCTTATAATATATGTGTATGAATACTAGAATGGACAGTACTGCTGTATAAAGAACAAACCCTGTGATGGTGGAGCTGGCCAATGCCGGCTTCTGCATGCAGTACATGTAGTCTTGAGGAATGTCCATTTCCAGGCCAAGAATAAAATATGTTTGGAAATTTACCAATGGAATGCCTGTTCGATAACCGAACCAGTCAAAAAATGATAAATCATCAGAAAAGTATTCTCTTGGCCTGCAACTTGATATTCAGTAAGCAAATATTTAGAATTTCTTGGCCAATTTTGACCCCTAGTGTGTTAAAGAATGATCAACATCCAGTCAAATTATTCTGAAAATATTCATCAAATTTCAATTACAGCTACACAATGCAATGAAGTTACTGGGATTCAGAAATGTAATGGTCAGACACAGCCCACTCAACAGTACAGTTATAAATCCACTCCTCAATGGAGGGACCTGATATTTCACTCTTGTATCTGATGTTATAATCAATTACATCACTAGTTAGCTAACAGCACAATCCAACATGAAAATCAAAAAGTCTGTCAATATTATAAACATTTTATTAAATATTCTGAAACTAATTTGACTTGGAGCTAGCAATAACCCCCCCAGTCAAATTAGTTTCAAAATATTCAACACATGTAAAAAAGTGACCGAAGCTTAGCCAGAAATGGGAGGGTAGTGTTCAAAATGGGTGGGGCAAAGCTATAAATGGGAGGGTTACTGTCCAGAATTAGCAGGGCATAGCTAAAAATGGGAGGGTTACTGATGATCAAAATGGGCGGGTGCAGCTCTAGAAATGGGAGGGGTACTGTCAAAAATGGGCAGGGCATAGCTAGAAATGGGAGAGGTACTGATCAAAATGGATGGGTGGGTGTAGCTAGAAATTGTAGCTTATTTACATGTACCACTTTCTGTGTCACAGACTAGTCTGACCAGAGGTAACAGACTAGTCTGACCAGAGGTAACAGACTAGTCTGACCAGAGGTAACAGACTCTTTATAATTTAAGAAATCTACTGGATATGCTAAAATTAATTTGTATGGAAGCCTCTGTATGCAGCAACAGCCTTCAGTTAGATTATTTTATATTCAAAAAATTTAATACCGGTATATGGCTACATGGAAATGAGAATTTTGGGATTGAGAACTGAAAGGTTCAATCACCGATCGTTGTATTAGTATTCTTAAAGTTGTCATGCCCCAATACGTAAATTAATAACAGTCATAGATTTTTAATAAATTTTTAATTATTTGTTGCTTTAGTCCCATTTTAGCTAATTAGAGGTCTAGAGTTAGATTGCAATCTCCATGTTATTTGAACCTATTTTCTGGGCTGGCAGGAAATTTTAAGTTTAAATTCACATGTGCTAGTTATATTACTTAAAAGGTCAATTTATTTTGTAATAAATGGATCACCTTCGTATTGAAGCATACATATCATACAAGTCTATTTCAGCAGAGTAGTCCGTGCCAAACTGCAACACCAAAATATGTACTTTTCGATATCAATGTCATCTATTTATTTCAAAATAAATTTACCAATGTACTATAGTGAGCTGTTTTGATTTCAAATTTTACAAGACTACCTGATTCGAACATATTCCAGCACCATATGAATTAAGTTTAAAACAAGGGAATAGAGGGATTCATTTCTACCACAGGAAGCATCCTTAGGGCATAGGGATCCAAGTTTGTTCAAATGAAGCCGATCGGCTGAGGACCGTCTTGGATTTTGGCCGATTTTAGGAACCGTCTTTAAAAATCCTCTCCGAAACCGCTTGGGGAATAGATTCAAGACTCCCGAACTATCATCTAGGGCACAAGTTAAACCAAGTTTGTTCAAGAGAAATGGTTTGGTGGCCATCTTGGATGACCTAGTTTTCACAAAAACAGCTCTAGAACCACTGAAGTGATCAGGCCGAAATTGGGGCGATATGATTAGAGACTGAGAGCCATTAAAGTTTGTTCAAGGGAAGTTGATTCATAAAAAAACATGGCCATCGTAGGCTAATCGAGATGTAGTGTTTGGTGGCCATATTGGATATTTTTATTTGATGGATTTTGAAGCCGAAATTGGTTTTATATATGTTTTTGGGTATTCTGATTTCATATTTGCCATTTTCGGAACTGTTGGATAAACAGTTTGCGGCCATCTTGGGTTTTCTTCCTGCCAAAAAACTTCCATACTTAAGCAATGGGAAATTTAAAATGGCTTCTCGAGAACCACATGGCCGATTTCAATTATATTTGGCAGGAACAATCTTTAAGGCAAAGAGATTCAAGTTTGGTAAAAGGAACTCGATTGGCCAATTTGGCCGGTGGCCATCTTGGATTATGGTCGCTTTTTTAAAATATTAAAAATCTGCGAAACCGCTTGGGACATCGATTCAAGACTTATGAAATATGATCATGGGGAAGAGCTGAACCAAATTTGTTCAATGGAACTTGATTGGCCAAATACTCTCGGTGGCCATCTTGGATGACCTAATTTTCATGAAAATTACTTCTTTTGCTGAACAGATCGGAGAATAATTTGGCAGTTATGATTATGGCTTAAACGCCATTAAATTTGTCCATGGAAAGTTGATATGTTAAAAATATGTCCCCCCATGAATCAATCAACATTTAGCGTTTTCGGCTGACATCTTGTATTTTCTGCAAATTTCTGAGAAAATATAAAAGACAACTTATTAACCACTGGGCCAATTTTAGTAAAACTTTGCTAAACCTTCTTCACAGAAATTTGATTGGTAAATCTTTCCAGTGGTCATCTCATTTTCTTCGGTTGTACCACTGGCCAATAATTCCAGGTGAGCGATACAGGCTCCTTGGGCCTCTTGTTTTTATTGTGCCATCACCCAACATGTGGTGTATATTATGAGTGATACTTGAGTGACAGGTCAAACCACTTTATTATCCAACATGTCTGCCTCATAATAGCAGCAATAACAGTATTGACTCATTGTTTCTTGTCAGGCTGCTCATGCTTCCTATGATGATATCTACCCGCTAAGCATTGTCTCAGACAACGGAATAAGAGGGTCATGTGCAACATACTTGGAAAGGCAGTGTGTCACGGACCAGATACAAGATGCCGATGATGAGGAACTCCTTATTCAGATGGGAGAAGCTTGTAAAAAGTAACTCATCTTACCACTTTAATTTATTTTTTGTTTCTGAACATATAATCTAAAATATGAAAGCTATAGATTAGTAGGGGACACATCTAGTCTCCTATATTGTTATTGTTTTGTTAGCTGGAACTGGTAAATATCATCATCATCATCATCATCATCATCATCATCATCATCATCATCATACTTTAGATTTGTAGTGGCAGCAGGATCCTAGTCCTCTTTTGTCACATCCTAGTCAGAATATCTACTAGTAGTGGTAGCACTGTCATAATGTTTCCAAATATACAGAGTTGTGATGAGTGGAGATTTTTTACTGCGGTAGCGGTCCAGTCTGTTCTTAAATGTTGTCAATGTTGGTATGTCAACTACTGCTGCTGGAAGACTGTTCCAGATGTTCACTATTCTACACGGAAATGCATTTAATCTAATTGCTTTATTACATCTCTCTTTGAGTGGTTTGAATCAATGTGTAGCTCTTTTGTCTATGAATTTTAGCTGTGGAGGAATCGCTGGATCATAGATTTTATGTGGCGTGGTAACTTTAACAATGATAAACTTTAACTATGTAGTCGAAAAGGTTAAGTTTTAAATGAATTCCTAAAGTATTTTTTAGAGAAAGTGGATTTTGAAGCTATGGTCAAGGAAAAGATTAGAAGGCCAAAACAATGTTCAGTTACTATTGGTCACCAGTTCTTTTATCTTGAATCCAATTTGTCTTTTTTAACACCCAGGAGTATCCACACTTGATTAGGATGAGTGACAGGGATGAATTAATAATATAAGAAATAAATTAAATTAGAAATTTTAATGGAGGAATCTCACAATTTAGCCATACTGTTCACAATATACATCTATACTGACTAAACACTTAAACACTTGACTATGCCCAATCTGAATACAGTTGGTAGTACATAAATCATAAATGTGTCACGCACAAAATCAAATTACTATTTCAGAGGTATCAAGTAGAATCAAGATCAGGATTCCATGACATTCTAGTTGAAAACAGAATATGACTGGTCACAACATCACAACAATATTTCTAACCTTTACCTAAATCAGAGGGATGTAGCCCAAAAATATGAGAAAAATCTCAAAATCGATTGATACATAAATACAATCCATATGGTTGGTCACATCTCAATCTAAGTTAAATTTCATTTCAATACACAGTTTGGTTTGAAGTCCTGAAATTAAATATCGCACCGAAATGAGTCCAACCGTCATGAGATTTTGTGGTAATTCTTCCATGCCTCCACACTAGGAGAATTCCGATTTCGTGTGAAATATTACATGGATAGTCCTGTACAATATCCGGAAATTCAGTCAAAACATCTCAACTCCTTAGACATCATGGGCAAACACCCGAGAAAACATACTATAACATGATGGAGAAACGCCCTGGGAAACACCCCGGAACTGTTCCTCCCGAACTTCACCTTCCTGTATTAATACTGCATCATCTTCTGCCATCAAATGACCAGTATATAATACGGTCAAATCTACAAACAGAAATTTCTTGCTTGTTGTCTAGTCAGATTGTTTTGTATGAATGGCTACCATCAGTCAACATTCAGTCAACAACAAAAACTCCCGAACTGACCAACCAATCACTGACAAAGACGCCTGTCACAACCGCGCGAAATACATTTCATCTCACTGCATCGACCATTTAAAGGTATCATGATCTAACAACTAATAGTGATTATTTTATAAAAACACACAACTCATGTCACAAGACAACTGAGACCAGTGATTTTGACACATCAAATCAACCGGTCACACACAATTTTGAATGTTTTTATCATATCACAATGAATTTTCCTGTATGATAATGATGATATGGTCTCTTTAAATAGGGTAGATCTTTGAATCCTGGAAGTTGCTCTTCGTTGTTCCAATTCTAGCTGTTCGAGATCTTTCACTTTCTTCATCGTCATCATCATCATCATCATCATCATCATCACTATTGTCATCTTCATACTCATCATTGGTCATCATTAAAGTCATCCTTATAGTCATCAATAGTTATATTTATCGTTATCACCAGCATAATTTCTCTTATTATTTTCCCCCTCTTTTTTGTAGATGGGGAGAATGTCTGGTCTTGGTAGGTTCTCAGGAGCTGCGTTTCCGATCTCTGTGTGGTCTGGATGTAGATCCTTGTATTCCTCTGTCCGACATTCAGTACTGTATCTTAGAGAGAGTTGGAAGGTGAGAAAACATTGATATTTAATACCTTCGTCTAAAAGTATGTAAGTTAGTAGATGACCAGTGGTCATTCTAGAGATGGTCATGAGTCATAATCCCCAGTAATTGACTCACGAGGCGCACTCATGTGCCAATGTTTTTCATTGCTATCTTATATGATAAGTTAGATGCCACTCCAACATACCAGATAGTCAGATACAGTAAATTCTGTTAAATACTAAGTAATTTCAATGGAAAATGTTGATGCTTAAATAAATCCAGTCAGATTAGTTAGTAAATCGTCATTTACTTTCCTCATCGTATAGATGTTGAGATGCGGGTATATCAGGGATGAAAAGACTAACTATTTTAGTCTCACTCTAGGAACATTGATTTTGAATCGGAATATGGTAGCGCTACACATTTATGTATGCTCTAAGCGTTCATATATATTTCCCACGTTTGTTACATTTCAACTAAGAAAGTGAATGTATATCTGAAGCATACTTTTATGGTCCGTAAATTGAACACTTATCCTGCATGTCACAACTAATGTTAACCCTTACCATTCTGATGTCAATATTCTATCTCTTGCGGTGTTAATAGCAAAGAAGCTAGCGTACATTGTTCAACAATTTTGGTGGAAGACGTTGCTGTCTACGACAGCACCATCTTCCACCAAATTTGTTGAAAAATAAACCCCAATTCATCTTTAACTTTAATTTGAAAATTTAAAATTTTTACATCAGAGTTGTAAGGGTTAATTAATCATTCAATGGAGGAATCCAGTTTTAGCTATTCCCCGCCCATCTCTAGCTAAGCTCCACCCATGCTTTGCCCGTGTTGGGATCAATCGATCCCTGAGCTCGCTGAATCTCAATTTCCAGAAAACTATACAGGTAAACTGTTGAATATTTTAATACTAATTTGACTGGGTGCTGTTGCTGCCTATGCTTAGTCCGTCATCAATTAGGTGTTCGTTAGGAACTTAGTTATGTCATTCATGACGTAATTGAGTATGACATCAGTCTACACATGACATAGTTGATTGACATCATGATTGACGGATAAAATGGAATCCTCCATTGTCCCGATTCGTCAAGAAAATATAAATTATTGCTTAGTGAAATAGTGAATGGCCACTTGCATGCCAGAAGAATGCGATTTGGGTAAACTTGAAACCAAAATGACTGGCTCAGTTAACAAGCCAGTCATTCTAGTTGTAAAATTAGGAAAAACATGGAGTCGATTTGCCAGGCAAAAGACGTTTAATATCGAAGTAATTTTTAGCCACATGAACATTAAAGGGTTACTGAAGGTGAAGTTAGCATTAATTCACTCCATTGATCCACTGTTAGTTAAGATTTAACACTTTAATTCCTGAATTTGGTCACAAAATTTTAATTTTCTCATAAAAAATGTCCATTTGCAGACCAAGAGAAGACTATGTTTGAAAGTTTCACTGGAATGAGTGGCTCGCTTATGATCATGTCGATAGTCACTTACAGGACTGGCGGTATGATCAGCGAACGAAAAGAAGAAGAAGTGGCTCATTTATCAAGCCAGTCATTCCAGTGATACATTTTCAAAAATAGTCTTCTCTTGATTTGCAAATCGCAAATTTAAGACCACTGCAGAAGCAGTAATAATCATTCCATTGAATATTTTGTAATTAATTTGACTGGGAAATGCTGCTGCCATAGGCAACAAGAAACTTCAGACAAATTAGTTTCCGAATTTTCAACCGCTTGCCTGCATAATTAGCTTGAAATTTAGTTTTTGGGAATTCAGGTTTTAAAACTTGCTCAAATCGATTCCATCATAAAGAGTGGGCAGATTTTAACTAGAAACCTGCTAGGCATAGCTAGAAATGGATGCCTCTATTGATCTCATGTATACGTCAGCAGATTCATGTCTAGCTTGATATATGATTATTGTCTCCCCTGATGAATTTCTACAGACTATATTTTCCATGGAATTTAACTCTGGATATGCTGAACATTTTGAAAACGGTTTGACTGAAAGTTGTTGGTGGCTAAGTCCCCAACAATTTTCAGTTACATTGTTTTCAAAATATTGAGCAAGTCCAGAATTATTGACCATTGAAATTATTGTCTAGTGTCTTACAGCAGCCGCATTGTTAATAACTATGTTAACAAATCTATTCATGCTGTTTCTCTAGGTCCCGCTATATGGGTGAGACAGTGAAAGGAAAAGTGAGCCTTGGTGTGTTTGGATTGCCACCTAAAATCATGTTTTACCATCGCAGATTTATGCTGAGTAAAAGGTTGATGCGCAAACAGGTAAGGGTTATTGTTGATAATTATTAGCTCCTTCATTCATCTTCTCTTTTGTGTGTCTGGTGTTGTGATGAAGAGAGTTCTCAGTGCATATTGGGGTGTGATAAGTACATCTTTCATTGACTATTTATAACTAGAGGAATCAATCCATAAAGACTAATTTAATGCACGCATGCTATGTTAATGTATATATTTTGTATCAACTGTTCTTAAACTTTGGATTGCATATAATTCACCTTTCCAAAGTATCCATCCATCTCTGACCTCGTATAACGTCATAATCAGCTCAGCGCGTGTATGATGACGTCACAATCATTATGTCACAAAGGGTTCCATATAGACCATCATCAAATCTCAAATAGTCTGACACGTTGTATGAATTGTACATAATGTAACTGGGCACTGTTGCTGCCTTAGGCAGCAACAGCACCCAGTCAAATTAATTTCAAAATATTCAACAGCTTACCCATGTATTTTTTTTGGAAAGTGATAGTCAGGGTGTTCAGAGATCGATCAATCCCAACAGGAGCGAGGTGTGGGTGGAGCTTAGTTAGAGGTGGGCGGGGCATAGCTAAAACCTGGAAAGGTCCATTGAGCCTTTTCACTTCAAGAGTATACTTACCTCCCTAATACTTTTTGATATTGCTAAATATCGGCGTTCACTCAATAAACACTCAGAATAAAAACAGTTAGGTGCCCCTACTGGGCAGGTAGACAGAGGGTAGTCCGGCGGATGCCAGCCCCACCACCGCGCATGCGCCGACTACTACTTCCTCTTTGCTAATTTATTGGCAGAGAGAACACATGTTTTATGCTTTGTACAATTTTCACTGTTCAACGCGACTTAATAAGCCTTAAGAGTGTTTATATATTAGAAAATAAAGAACCTGGATATGTCAGAGAGAGTGGCTTCGCCGGAGGATGGCGCCGGATCTTTATATCAGGTGATTTCTAATATATTCTAGCGAGTTTTCCCCGGTGTAATGTGTTTCCGGGACTTGCGTTTACCGTGATAAGCGCCTGTTTTAGTTGTTTTATTTCAACATGGTGCTATATAAGACTAATCTCTCTCTGTGTTTATGTCCACAGGTCTTTGTGAGGATATGTAATGGACATCACAGCATCTGAGGTTTTGCTTCTCTCCACCAAGGTTCCATTTCCTACTAATACTGTTAGGTTATCTAACCAAGATTTTTATATCCAGTGAGTCGGAGGCCTAGTATAAAGGTCTTCTCACTTTGCCCTCCTGATCCAATTCCTTCCCCCAATGAGGTGGAGAGAGTTAAGAGGCGTACAGTTGGTGGAGTGCTCCAGTTCATCACGTTGGATGGTTTGTTTATACAAGGTATCAGGTATCTAAGTAATGATATGAGGTGAGGTTAATTATGTAAAGATAACCATTCTAACATGTTCTGGTTATGTATACAATTCGTCCGCACACCTTGTTGTTGGTTCGGATCGATTTATTTCTGTCATGGGATCATGACGTCATAATCAGCCTTGCTATTTATTAACAATTAATGTTTTGTCCAAAGCTGGTTTTGCTCAATTATTGATCTTTATGATCATTTTCCCTCTCTTAATTTGGCCTTGAGTTTCTAACCTTAACAAAATTACTCATTGTCCTCGTCCTTTGTCCTGTTTCAGAGACCTGGTTGTTCATCATGTGGACGTTTCTTGAAGGATCATTTTGTGCCCCACCTTTGCTTTGGTTGCAGTCCCTGTGGACCATTGCTTAAGTGTGATGTATGCAAGCATTGGGAGGGGGGCGACTTAATGTCTGAATTTCTATCTTTACAGGCGAAGGACAGGGTAGTGGAGGAGGAGAGGAAGTCGAAGAGAGAGGATGTGAAGGGTAAGAAGGGTAAGAGGAAGGCCTCGTCCGCGGTGGACAGGGAGGCCTTCCGGACCGAGATGTTGGGAGAGATGAAGAGGATGATAAAGGATTTGGTTCCAGAGTTGCTACGTGGCATGCTTCCTGGTCCAAATCCTTTGTCGTCCTCGGCGTCTGCTTTCGAGCAGGTAATCCCCGCCTCTGAATCACCTTTCCGTAGGCCGGTTCCGTTGTTCGACGATTCAGAGGTGGCCCCATTAATGGGGGTGATCCACGACCCTGGCAGCAGGCTTGGTGCCGCGCCGAGGGGTCGTGGACGGCTGTCGCTGGAACCCGCGGGCTGCTTATCAGTCCAGGGGTATCCGCACGCCGCGGGTGCCAGTACCTCCTATGGCACCTTTCCTGGCCAGTCCGGGTTAGCTCTCTTTGCTGACCCGGAGTCTAATCTTTCTGGCCAGGAGGAAGAGGATTACCTGTTAGGGTCGCCGTCTGGGGACGTGACCATGGATTATGACGTCTGTGCACCCCTCGTGGGGAATACATGCAACATATTCCATGGCTCTACTCACGCAGGAGTAGAGTTCACGGCGCAGAAGGTGGCCCTGGCCGATGCTGATGGCCAGCTATACCGCATACCTCGGCTTGCCGAGAGTATCGCTGGTGCTGGCCGGGGCCGTGGTGGGGCGGTATCTGCCCCGCGCTCTACCACGGCGCCTGCTCCTGGTCAAGCCAGTCAGGTTAGCATGCCTGTTCTTTCGGGCCCGCATGCTTTCCCTGGCTTGCCAGGGGTATCAGCTTATCCGCCGTCAAGCTCTGCTGCTTGCGCTCAGGAGGAAGACGAAGGCCCCCGTCTTGTAGAGCGCTCGCAGCTAGCCACGGAAGAGGATTGGTCGGATGCTTGCCAGTGGCTGGTAAGTGTTCGGCCAGATCTGCCCGTGGAGCAGTTGGCTAGCCAGCGTGACCACAGGCCGTAGTTAGCTGGTAAGGCTACTGCTACCACCATGCCATCTCTGCCGCTGGCAGAGCATGTCATTGACATGTTCGAGGCGGCAGAGACGTCCATTAAGGCGAATGGGCGTCTCGCGAAGGCCCCTCGCGAGGTAGCAAGGCGCTGCCGCATCATGCCCCTGGACTACCAGAGGTACGGTGTGGTACCCAAGCCGAGCGTGGATGACCGCGCGGCTTTGGGGGAAGATGCGCGGCCAGGCTCCCGTTCTGACACGGGAGTCTTGTGTTCGAACGCGTTGCGTTCGGCCAATGCCGCGTTGCGCGATGCGGAGGAGAGTGGGAGGGCTTCGATTGCCGCTCTGTCCCACGTCTCACAGCTGTTACAAGGGGTAGTAACGGCTTCCGCATCGCGCCAGCCGAGCCCGGTCACAGTCCAGAGAGCCATCCAGGATGGTATCAACCTGGCTTTGGACTGTATGACTCGGGCGGTGACCAGGAGTGTCCGGGCGCGGCGCACATTTGCTTTGGACAATTTGTCCCCGTCCCAGGACCTGTATAATAGGCTACTGCGTACGCCTATGACAGGTCCTGGTCTCTTTGGAGGTGAGGGATGTAGGCACGTCCAGGAGACGGTTACTCTGGTCAACAACCAGAGGGCGCTGCGCGAGCAGTTTGAAGTGCTCCGTCGGGAGCGCATTCGCGCCGCACCCGTGTATCGTCCCCTGCAGGCTCGAGGTGGAGGTGGCCAGGTCAGAGGCCACCCACCAGCGCAGCGTCGGCCTAGGCCGCGTGCGATTCGGCCAGCAGTGAGGGGGGGGGGGGGCGCAGGCTCCTCAGGCGCAGTCAGCCAGGCAGCCACCCACGCACCGAGGTGCGCGCGGTGCTGGGCGTGGCGCGCGAGGATCTGGTCGTGGTAATCGTGCCTGATGGGCCGGTTACCGCGGTGAGAACCACTCCGGTGTTTCTGGCGAAGGAGACAGTGCCACTCTTGCACTCCTTATGTCCACCTCTCTACCTAGGTGGACCGGTGGGAGGCCGTTTGGCCAACCACATGCAAGAGTGGGAACGGTTGACTCAGGACCGTTTAGTCTTGCGATGGCTTTCAGTCGGGTATCATCCCGATTGGATGACAGGCCCGCCGTCGCGACTGTCTCTAGTGCCAATCTGGACTCCAAATCCGAGAGATCCAGATCAAAGGTTGTGTATCGAGGAGGAAATAAATTCCCTCATACAAAAGGAGCTATTCAACTGGCACAAAGGTGTCCGGGCTTCTATTCAACCGTGTTCTTAGTAACAAAAAACACCGGAGGGTGGAGACCAATTCTCAACCTCAAGCCGTTGAACAAGTTCATAGAGACGCCCAGTTTCAAGATGGAGACTGTGCGCTCTGTGTTGGCGGGGTTAGAGAGGGGAATGTGGACAGCTTCAATAGATTTGAAGGATGCTTATTTCCACATTCCCATAGCGAGGAGTTTCCGTCGCTTCCTGAGATTTGCATTCCAGGGCAGACAGTGGGAATTCAGGGTGTTACCCTTCGGAATTTCCACCGCTCCTCGGGTTTTCACCCGTGTGGTTCTTGCGATCACAGCATACCTTCGCAGGAGAAGCATTGCAGTCCACACGTACATAGACGACTGGCTGTTAAAAGCACACACCCAGGAAAGTTTATCGACCAATCTAGAGATTGTTTTGAAAACTCTCACGGATTTGGGTTGGATGATAAATTTTCAAAAGTCAGAGCTGACTCCATCCCAGAAGTTTGTTTACCTGGGGATGTTCTTCGATCTAGAGACAGGATATGTTTATCCTACTCAGGAGAGAGTTCAGAGACTCATCTCGGTAATTCAGTCAGTGGGCGACAGTCGTCATGTCCTGGCACGGGTTTACTTGAGAATGCTGGGGTTGATGGTTTCGTTGGAACCGGTCATTCCTCAGGCCGCCTTACGCAGGCGGCCGATCCAGTTGTTTCTCATGACACAATGGACCCAGAGTACAGGTTCGCTGGACTCGAACGTGTCAGTGTTGGCGCCTCTAATTCACCACCTGCAATGGTGGTTGAATACAGAGAATCTCTTGGTGGGGGTTTTGCTAACCCCTCCCCACCCTCAGGTGACTGTGTATACAGATGCATCGATGGAGGGGTGGGGAGCTTGCCTGTGAGAATCCACAATATCAGGGCTTTGGAATCTGGAACAGTCAAAGGAACATATAAATCTACTGGAACTAAGAGCAGTAGTCCTGGGCCTGGAACATTTCTTACAGAAAGTTCAGGGCAAGATTGTTCTTATTCGTTCAGACAACTCAACAGTTGTGACTTACATAAACCGCCAGGGCGGAACGAAGTCGCCCAGTCTCTGTATGATGACATGGAGACTGCTTTGTTGGTGCCTCTATCACAGGATTACCTTGAAAGCAGTTCATATTCCGGGAAGGTTAAATCTGTTAGCAGACTCATTGAGCCGAAGGGTGAGTGTTTTACCGACGGAATGGCAACTAAATCAATGTGTGGCGGATCGTCTGTTCGACCATTGAGGGAAACCCAACATCGATTTGTTCGCTACGAAGAAGAATGCGAAGATGACGACGTACGTCTCTCCGATTCCAGATCCAAGCGCTTTCGCAACAGATGCGTTAGCTATCAGCTGGGTGGGGGGGGGGGGTGTATATGCATACGCATTCCCTCCAGCAATCCTGATTCCAAAAGTTCTTCAGAAAATCAGACAGGAGGAGTGCCAAGTGCTTCTGATTGCCCCGGATTGGCCAAGCCGATCATGGTATACGGATCTGCTGGACCTTCTGGTCTGCAATCCGGTTCCTCTGCCTCTGATGGACGACATTATCTTCCAGGGCAAGGCCCTTCACAACAATCCGTCAATGGTCCGATTGACTGTGTGGATGTTGTCAAGGAATCTAGAATTAAGGAGGGCTTTTCTGAGCATGCAGCCATGTTTATGGCCAAAGCCAGGAGGGGGTCAACCTCCAGAGCATATAATTATAAAATCAACAGATTTGCAGAGTGGTGCTCAAAAAGATGTATTGATCCAATGGATTCATCTATTCAGGTAGTAGCTGATTTCCTCTGTCACCTGTATGATGCCTATAGCCTCAAGCCTAACTCTATTGCTGGTTATAAATCAGCTTTAATGACTGTTATCCCTTGCTTGGCTAATAGGGGGAGTGATGAAGTAAGTACATTAAATGTATTAATTAAAGGCATGGGCAATCTAAGACCAAGGAATCCCCCGGTGATTCCGTCTTGGAGTTTATCGCTAGTGCTTCAGGTGCTAGGTGATAAGCCGTTTGAACCACTTAGTTCCATTCCTATGAAACTGTTAACTCTTAAAACTGTATTTTTAATTTCTGCGACCTCAGCTAGGTGTAGGAGTGAAATTCATGCCTTATCAGCCGAGGAAGACCGTTTTATGCTTACAGGGGAAGGCCTTAAGCTGCTACATAGGATTAATTTCTTGGCTAAGAATCAGTCTTTGAAATATCCAGGTCAACCTATTTTTTTGCCTGCTTTAACTAGATATGATCCTAATTCTAAAGCATGGTGTCCCGTTCGGGCGCTACTTCGGTACAAACAGCGTACTTCGGAGTGGCGGACCGATCAGTCAGCGTTATGGTTGTCATATATTGAACCCCATGGCAGGGCGTCTAAGGACACCATTTCCAGGTGGATTGTAGAGTGTATCCAATTTTGTCATAAATCCGCCACTGGTAAGCAGGTTGACATAGCCAAGGCTCACAGTCTCCGCGGCGTAGTGACTTCCACTGCCCTATTTAATGGGTCCCTGTGGATGACATTATGTCCGTGGCTCAGTGGCACTGTGAGTCAAGTTTTACAGACCATTATCTCCGTGACACCTCAAATCCTCTCGCCTTGTCGATTTTGAAAAAATAATCGCTTGTATGTTTTTGAGGAGGGTTTCCTCATTGCTTATATACTTCACAATTAACTAATAGTAACAACCACTTTTTGGCACTGCATCGGTCTTCTCCACTGGGAAGAGGATGACAGCTGCCAAGTTCAACAAGGTCAGTCTTGTTCATGTGTTGTTCATTGTTGATTGTATTGTCACGTTACCCGTTGTTATTAATATGGTGATGGTTTGTGTTTTGATGTGGTTCATCATTGAGAATATACGAAAATGGAGCCTTTTCGTCTCTGTCCTATAGTACATGGCACTGGTACGTAGAGAGCGTATAGGACATTGAGGTCATTCATTCTAGTCTTCCTCCCAGGAAGGAGGTGGGGGGGGGGGGGGGGGAGCGCATATGACATTCGGTCATCTCATCCATCGGTTGGTGTTAGCCGATGTTTTTTCAAATCCTGACTGTGTTTTCACTCAGTTTCAGAAGTTTAAGTGCCTTAATCGCAGAAAAGCGCATAGGGAAGAGCTTGTCTTTTGACCTCGCCTCCCTCCCGCCGAATTCACTGACGAATTCTGGCAATATCAAAGAGTATTAGGGAGGTAAGTATACTCTTGAAGTGAAATAAACGAAATCAAGGATTTCTTTTTTCACGAGAGAGTTGATACTTACCTCCCTAGATACGGACCTGGCCTCTCCACCCCACAGAGGCTCGGTCTTCAGGCTCTTAATAGTTGCATGTGTGTCAGCCAATAAATTAGTCAGAGGAAGTAGTAGTCGGCGCATGCGCGGTGGTGGGGCTGGCATCCGCCGGACTACCCTCTCTCTACCTGCCCAGTAGGGGCACCTAACTGTTTTTATTCTGAGTGTTTATTGAGTGAACGCCGATATTTAGCAATATCAAAAAGTATTAGGGAGGTAAGTATCAACTCTCTCGTGAAAAAAGAAATCCTTGATTTCATTTAGTCGTCAGCAACAACTTTGAGCAAAATTGTGTCTATATGTATGTCTTTATCCTATACATTGCTTATAACTGACTACTCGATACACGCGAGTATAATTGTTGCATGACTTATTTTGCTGGTATTTTGTGTTATTAATCATCACATGAAGCGACTAAGTGGTCTAGTATGAGAACGTTTCTATAAATATGTATGCAAACTCATTAATGGACACATGGACCAGAGACTAAATTTGATAGAATTTATCTTTAGCGTGTGCGCAAATACTCTTCTCGACACCTAGTTTTATAGAATCCAATTCCAAATCTGATAACAGCATTACACATAAATCGTTTCAAAAAATCTTTCTGGGTATCTTTAGACCAATGTTATGTATGTACTTTCATAGTTAGGCTTTTGGACATCCACACGGTATACTTAAATGAGACCACAAATGAGAATTAGATTTTAAGAAAAAACCGTTAAGATTAAAAAATTTCAATTAAAGTCATGAATTTTGACACACCATATAATTTACTGTATGACATCATCACGTGAATCGTCAACAATGTGGATTTTGATTATGCCGTACATGTTTTCAGATTATAAGGAACGGGTGACTAATACAGTTACGAAGCGGGACGTCAGCTCTGATTCAAGTTCTAGTTTAACAAACACTCTTGCATCTCATTAATATGTTGGTGCCAGAATGAACTGTTATGAGCTAGCAATCATCAACAACAAAGTATTATTCATACGATGATGTCATACAACAACAATCAGTCACATGATGTCACTCAGTGATTTTTCTATAGAAAATCATTTTGTGTGGCAAAATTTATTACCGAGGAATTTGAAAATATGCTGATATATTTTATTTTATTTAAATTATACGAAAGCATAATTTAACATGCTTTGACGTTTCTCGCTTTGTGTTCCCCTTTAACATATTGTTTGCACATTTTAGGCTCACATCTCACACGATCAGAACAACAAACAGTACCACAGCGTGCTTCTGCACTTAACCCGCTTCTATCAACGCTATCCAGGAGCTTATGAGGTGGCACTGGAAAAAGTCTGTAACTTTCTACAAAAGCAGAAAAATTGGTTATATCCTGTTAGAACATGCAGAGAAACTTTGGTAGGTCGCTTGCATTTAGTTGATGTTTTCATGCCGGATTTTTATCCTACTGAAACCTAAATCTCAAGTTCAAGACTAATATATGACTAAGCTGTTGAATAGTTTAAAAACTACAATAGAAATTCATACAGATGTCATTTATTGATCTCAATAATGTCATGTTACGAGTGATAAACTATGGCATGGAGAATCTTCTGTCCAAGTTTCATATTTTGGCAATAGCTTTAAGCCTTGAATTTGTTGAAGAAAGTTTCTATTTTCTTTCAAAGAAAATGTCAATTTGCAGACCAAGAGAAGACTATTTTTGAAAGTTTATCATTTGAAAGACAGGCTCGGTTATTGAGCCAGTCATTCCAGTGGTAAATTTTCAAAATTAATCTCTTGGTTTGACATATCTCAACACCACTGTAGAAGCCGTTTTTGGCTGATATGAGGCTTAAAGGGTTATCAGTTGTCTACTAATAGAGGGATCCACTTCTACACTCTCTGCCCATTTCTAAGCTCCGTCTTCTTCTTACATATGTTGGGATTAATTTGAAACTTTGAAACCTGAATACCCACTATCTGAAGTATATTTAATATTTTGAAACTAAATTTGCAGCAACAGCTCCTAGTCACATTTACTCGAGAATTTCAAAATCTAAAAGATAAAAGATAGGGAATTTGTTAACATAATCATAAACCAGCAATATTTATTTAGTTGTATTTCACACAAACTTTTATGGATCCGACTTTTAGACTTAACCAAGCAACTTCCTGTTACATTTCTAACGTGATTGACAGCAGTTAACAGCTCGTTTTGCACGGTTTCTTTGCGTGGATATACAACAATATCACGAGGATGGATAGGTTTAGGCAGTCAAGTTTAGTAATTCTCTTGAGGAGACAGCTTAGTAAGTGGTCTAGAGGACAACAGAGAATTTCAGTTGGAATAGGATGAACAGAGAACCAGTTTCCGTGAGTGCTCACTCGGCATCAGTCATTCATCATCATCATCATCATTCAACTCTATCCTGCCTGTCTGTCGATTTCTTGACATGATTGTGGCTTGCTACACCCACGGACTTCGGCAAAAACTGTAAGTTTGACTAATTTTACATGGTAGCAGAGCGTGGTTTAGCCAAACTTAATCATGGCACAGAATTACAAGATACCGCCCAAGTTTGATGACAAAGTGACTTATGAAACGTGGAGGAATGAAATTAAAATGTGGACATTAGTTACTGATTTGGATCCTAAAAAACAAGCGCTGGCTGTCGCATTATCGTTGACTGGAAGAACGAGAGAGACTGCTTTAGAACTGAAGGCTGAAGATCTAAATAATGAAGATGGAATGGATATACTGTTAAATGCCTTGGACGTTGTCTATAAAAAAGATATTATTGATAGTGCTTACGAAGCATACACAAACTTTGAAAGTTTCAGAAAAATTGACATTATGATTATGAGTGATTACATTAATGAATTTGAACACAGATACACTAGAACTAAAAAACATGACATGTCATTACCTGATGCTGTATTAGCCTTTAAACTCTTAGACAATTCCAATCTCAACACAAAAGAGAGACAGTTAGCATTAACTGCATGTCCTGATATTAAGTATGATACTATGAGATCAGCATTAAAAAGAATTTTCAGCGAAGATCATTCATGTACAGCTGTTAATAGTAACACACCTTTTAAGATAAAGCAGGAGCCTGTTGAAACCATTTTCGCTACGGAAAGATCTACAACTGAATTTAGACCAAGAAATATGACCTATAGAAATAATAATAATACTAACTTGAAAGGTACAAATCCTTTGAATAAATTTGGACGACGAACCAGATGTGCAATTTGTGAATCAGTTTTTCATTGGGCTAAGGATTGTTATCTAAATGAAAGAAATAAAACTGAAAAGTCAGAATCTGTCAATATTACATTATTGACAAATGAGAAACACAAAGATGAAATTTTCATGATGGAAGCCTATGGTACAGCAGTAATAGACACCGCGTGTACAAGAACAGTTTGTGGAAAAAAATGGTTAGATGAGTACAGATATAGTTTACGTGAGTCGAGCGATAGTATGTTTACTAGAACTGAAAGTAATCAGCAATTTAAGTTTGGAGATGGTGTTGAGGTGAAGTCGATAGAAAACATTATGATCCCAGCTTTAATTGGTAACACAAGCTGTAATATTTCTACTGAAGTAGTTAACTGTGACATACCCCTTCTACTAAGTAAAGATTCTCTAAAGAAAGCAAACACTGTATTGAACTTAAGCAATGATAGCGCTACAATGTTTGGTGAGCCAGTAAGACTGAATTTCACTTCCAGTGGCCACTACTGTGTTAATTTAAAAGGGGATAATTCATCAGTTGAGGCTAATCAAATTGAAGAAGTTCTTACTACAGTAAACACAAAGAAATATGATAAATGTGAACTTGTCAAATTGCATAAACAATTCGGACATGCTACATCAGAAAAATTGATTATTCTACTAAAAACTGCAGGTGTAGGTTTGGATATCGATATCACCAATATGTTACAAGACATTGTAAAAGAGTGTGAGACTTGTATGAAGTTCAAACGTCCTTTACCTAAACCCGCAGTTAGTGTGCCATTAGCCACTAAATTTAACCATATGGTAGCTATGGACTTGCATGAGATACAGTCAAATGTGTGGTATTTACATATTATTGATTTATTCACACGTTATAGCGCTGCTGTTGTGATTTTTAGTAAACGGTCAGACATTATAGTCAAACAGTTTATTCAAATTTGGATTAGTGTACATGGGCCCCCCAAATTTGTTCTTACTGACAATGGTAGGGAGTTTGACAATAAAGAATTTCACGATATGGCTGAGAACTTTAATATAACAGTTAAGACTACACCAGCGTACAGCCCCTGGAGTAATGGGATTCTTGAGAGACACAATAGGACTCTGAGTGAAATTCTTTCGAAAGTAAAACATGACACTACACTGGATTGGCAAACAGCACTTGCATGGTCAGTGAATGCAAAAAATTGTTTGTGTAATGTGCATGGCTTTAGTGCACATCAATTAGTCTATGGTGAAAATCCCAATCTCCCATCAGTTTTGATAGATGATTTGCCTGCTTTAGAAGGTTCATCAGAAAGTAAATGCGTTACTGAACATTTAATTGGTCTTCATGAGGCTAGAAAAGCATATATTGAAGTTGAAACTTCTGATAGAATTAGAAGGGCATTACGGAAACAAACTAGAAATTATGACAACTATATTACAGGAGACATTGTCTATTATAAGCGAGATGATAGCAATGAGTGGAAAGGGCCAGGTGTTGTGATCGGTCAGGACGGAGTGGTTGTCTTTGTACGACATGGAGGTTCATACATTCGTGTTCACAAATGCCGTTTAACAAAACTTTCATGTGAATTGTCAGATTTAAATGAGCATATGGAGCTTTCTGTTGACTCGAGTATTGATGAACAGTCAGCTAATGATAATAAAAATAGTACTCATGAGGATGTTAATATAGATGACTTTGATGATGATCAAACTGTAGAACTCAATGAACAATCAGTAACTGTGCAGAATTCTGTAAGTTCTAATAGCGAACCTGACTTGTCTAGAATTTGTCTCAAGCCGAAGGTTGGACAATATTTGAATTTTACAGAAGAGAATGGTAATTCATGCGTTGTCAAGGTGCTTTCAAGAGCTGGGAAAGCAACCAGTGCCTTGAAAGACTGGTACAACATTGAATATATACAACCAGCCTCCAAAGAAGGTGTTAAAATTTCAGCGGACATTAGTCGACTTAAAGATGTACAATTTACAGATTTGAATAGTTCTGAAAGTAGTGATAGCTGTTTTTACATGGTTGAAGATGTGTGTTTTGACCAGGCAAAAATTGATGAACTTAACAAATGGATTGAATTTGATGTGTATGAGGAATTACCTGACACTGGTCAAAAATGTAAAATTAGTCAAACTTACAGTTTTTGCCGAAGTCCGTGGGTGTAGCAAGCCACAATCATGTCAAGAAATCGACAGACAGGCAGGATAGAGTTGAATGATGATGATGATGATGAATGACTGATGCCGAGTGAGCGCTCACGGAAACTGGTTCTCTGTTCATCCTATTCCAACTGAAATTCTCTGTTGTCCTCTAGACCACTTACTAAGCTGTCTCCTCAAGAGAATTACTAAACTTGACTGCCTAAACCTATCCATCCTCGTGATATTGTTGTATATCCACGCAAAGAAACCGTGCAAAACGAGCTGTTAACTGCTGTCAATCACGTTAGAAATGTAACAGGAAGTTGCTTGGTTAAGTCTAAAAGTCGGATCCATAAAAGTTTGTGTGAAATACAACTAAATAAATATTGCTGGTTTATGATTATGTTAACAAATTCCCTATCTTTTATTTTATTGTTAGAATCACAGGACTTAAAATTCTTTTTTATACATATATACAAATTTAAACTGACTGATTATAATTGAAGTGTGCCTTTCTCTAGCAAGCCTAGAAGGACTAGAGAAGATGATCCCTTCTTTGTGAGACAATCCGCAATCTGAGTCTTAGAAGAACTCCATTTCAAGGCGCTTATTTGTTTTGAATTCATCAACTGTTTGATTCCACTTATTTCTATTCGTAAACGTTTTTCTGACACATGATTATTAGAATGCACTGTCTGGTGTAAAGAGTGGTTATCTGTTATACATTCCAAAGGTAACAAAGTTGGACAAGCATGTCCCAGAGTAATCTCAGTGTACAGAAACGCTAAGAATATAGCTTCATCAACTGCCTCTGACATGGCCAGTGCTTCTGCAGCTAATGTACTTCGTACGACTCTTCTAACTTTTTTAGATTGCCATGATACTAATGAAAATTTACCATTATCGCCTACGAGAAATACTAAGTAACCTCCTTGGCTACCTCCATCTGGAAGATTACCCAAAGAAGCATCACTGAAGACTAAGAGCTTTAATGAATCACTTTTTCCTAAGTGTTGAAATTTCAAATTAACATTTTCAGATTTAATTTTCTTAATGACCTTGTTAACCTCAACTAAGTCCTTAACTTTGGCTTGATTAAACGATGACGCTAACAAACTGGCATCAAACATCACATCAGGTCGTGTTTGACTTGCTATCCACATTATTTGACCTATTTTTGATCGCATAGCATTACTTTCCAACACAGTCAATGAGGATTCTTTGTCAATTGCTCGATGCTTGGTTAATTCAATAGGTTCAAGAGACTTGATATAATGATGCTGATCCAGTGTAATTTTGTTTTCATCTGAGGTTAGATTAAGACCAACATATTTGAAAGTGTCTATCTCTTCACGGCCTACATTCAATTTTTTCCTAATCCGATCAATAAAATTCTGCTCAAAATTATCACTTCCAGACCAGATGAAATCATCAACATGACTTGCTAATAAACCTTTGAGTCCATCTTTATCAACCCAATAAAACACAGCAGGGTCAACTGTTGAGACTTGTGAACCACTGTCAAGCATTACTTCCTTAACCTTGTTATACCAGCAAAGTGAGGCATCACTTAAACCATATACACATTTCTTAAGGTGCCAAACCACACCAACAACATTTGCCTCTTTAGGGGGTTTCAAATAAATGTCTCTTGATAACTCTTGACCTTGCAAAAAAGCAGTCTTAATGTCCATTGATTTGGGCTTCCAATTATATTGAGCAATTATAGCTAAAACCAGTCTAAGAGATTCCTTAGCACAAGTTGGGGAATCTTTTTCTACATTGTTCTTATCAGTGTCCTCAAAACCTCTAGCCACTAGACGAGCTTTACAAATATCACCAGTAGACGTTCCTTTCACTGTACAAATCCATCTCGTAGAAATACATTTTTGACCAGTGTCAGGTAATTCCTCATACACATCAAATTCAATCCATTTGTTAAGTTCATCAATTTTTGCCTGGTCAAAACACACATCTTCAACCATGTAAAAACAGCTTTCACTTCAAGAGTATACTTACCTCCCTAATACTTTTGATATTGCTAAATATTGGCTTTCACTCAATAAACACTCAGATTTAAAACAGTTAGGTGCCCCTACTGGGCAGGGAGTCAGAGCGTAGTCTGGCGGATGCCAGCCCCACCACCGCGCATGCGCAGACTAGCACTTCCTCTTTGCTAGATTATTGGCAAAGAGATCACACATGTTTTTTTGTTCAATAGCTTTTTCGCTCTCTTAAACTGTTTAAGTGGTGTTTGTTTGGAGTGTTAGTCACTTTTTTGGATGGCGGATAGGAATACGTCGCCACAGGAGGACGGAGGACCTTTAAATCAGGTGACTTCTAGTAAAATTAGCGAGTTTTCTTCCCGGTGTATTGTGTTTCCGGGACTCGCGTTTACCGTGATAAGCGCCTTAGTTAGTTGGTTTAGGTCAACTCGGTGCTACCTAGGACTAATTTCTCTTTCTGTTTCTGTCCACAGGTCTGTATGACGCTAGGTTGTGACGTCACAGTACCAGAGAATTAGTATTCTCTCCACCATGGTTCCATTTCCTACTAACACTGTTAGGTTATCTAACCAAATGAAAAATTATGCCCAGTGAGTTGGAGGCCTGGTATAAAGGTCTTCTCACTTTGCCCTCTTGTTCCAATTCCTTCCCCATGAGGTGGAGAGAGTTAAGAGGCGTGCAGATGGTGGAGTTTCCGGTTCGTCACGTTGGATGGTTTGTCTATACAAAGTGTCAGGTATCTAGTTATTGATAATGTGGTGATGTTAATTATTGTAAACAATCAAAGGGAGATAATTAACATTTTTGCCAGTAAAGAGTTATCTATATGTATCTGATGGTTGTGTAGTCAACTTATCCATTCAGCATACAATTCGTCTTTGCACTTGGATGTTTTGTTGGGATCGAATTTTTCCTGTCACGGGATTAATGACGTCATAATCAGCTGGCTATGTATTTATTAGCAATTCAAGCGCTAGGCTGGTTTTTGATGTATATTGATCTTTATGATCGTTTTCCTTCTCCTTGAGTTGGATTGAGTTTCTAAGCTTAACTAGTTGCTCATACTCCTTGTCCTTTGCCCTGTTTCAGGGACCGGGTTGCGCGTCCTGTGGACGTTTTATGCATGTGAAGTTCTGGCCGCATCTGTGTTATCGATGTAGCCCTTGTGGTCCATTGATTAATTGTGACATATGTAAGCACTGGGGGGGCGAGTTAATGTCCGAATTCTTGTGCTGCTTACAGGCGACGGACAAGGTGGTAGTGGAGGAGAAGAAGAAGAAGCGGAAACGAGAGGTTGTAAGTGAGAAGGGTAAGGGGAAGGTCTCGTCCGCGGTGGATATGGAGACCTTCCGGACCGAGATGTTGGGAGAGATGAGGAGGACAATAAAAGATTTGGTTCCAGAGTTGCTTCGTGGCATGCTTCCTGGACCAGATCCTTTATTGTCCTCATCATCGGCTTCGGAGCAGGTAATCCCCGCCTCTGGATCGATTTTCCTTAGTCCGCTTCCGTTGTCCGACGATTCAGAGGTGGCCCCATTAGAGGGGGCGTTCCACGGCCCTGGCAGCAGGCTTATTGCCGCGCCGATAGGGGACCGTGGACGGTTGTCGCTGGAACCCGCTGGCTGCTTATCAGTCCAGGGGTATCCGCACGCCGCGGTGGCCAGTACCTCCTATGGCACCGTTCCTGGTCAGCCCGGGTTAGCTCTCTTTGCTGACCCGGGGTCTAATCTTTCTGACCAGGGTGATGAGGATTACCTGCTAGGGTCGCCGTCTGACGACGCGGACATGGATGAAGACGTTTGTGCACCCCTCGCGGGGAATACAGGCGCTTTTTTCCACGGTATTACTCACCCTGGAGTAAGGTCCGCGGTTCAGGTGGTGGCCCAGGGCGCTGCTGATGGCCAGCGGTACCGCATACCTCGGCTTGCCGAGAGTGTAGCTGGTGCTGGCCGGGCCCGTGGTAGGGCTATATATACCCCGCGCTCTACCGCGGTGCCTGCTCCTGGTCAAACCAGTGATATTCTCATGCCGGTGCTGTCAGGCCCGCATGTTTTCCCTGGCTTGCCAGGTGTATCAGCGTACCCGCCGTCAAGTACTGCTTGCGCTCAGGAGGAAGACGAAGGACCCCGTCTTGTAGAGCGCTCGCAGTTAGCCACGGAGGAGGATTGGTATGACGCTTGCCAGTGGTTGGTGAGCGTTAGGCCTGATCTGCCCGTGGAGCAGTCGGCTAGCCACCGTGTTCACACGCCGTGGTTAGCTGGGAAACCAACTGCTAACGCTATGCCTTCTCTGCCGCTGGCGGAGCATGTCGTTGACATGTTCAAGGCGGCGGAGGCGTCCATTAACACGAGTGGACGTCTCGCGAAGGCCCCTCGCGAGGTGGCCAGGCGTTGTCGCATCGTGCCCCTGGACTACCAGCGGTACGGTGTGGTACCCAAGCCCAGCGTGGATGACCGCGCGGCTTTGGGTGAGGATACGCGGCCAGGATCCCGTTCTGACGCGGGGGGTCTTGTGCGCGAACGCGTTGCGTTCGGCGAATACCGCGTTGCGTGATGCGGAGGAGAGTGGGAGGGCTTCGATTGCCGCTCTGTCCCACGTCTCCCAGCTGTTACAGGGGGTGGTAACGGCATCCGCATCGCGCCAGCCAGGCCCGCTCGCGGTCCAGCGAACCATCCAGGATGGTATTAACCTGGCGCTGGACTGTATGACGCGGGCGGTGACCAGGAGTGTCAGGGCAAGACGCACATTTGCCCTGGACAATCTGTGCCCGTCTCAGGACCTGTATAATAGGCTACTCCGTACGCCTATGACGGGTCCTGGTCTTTTTGGAGGTGAGGGATGTCGCCACCTCCAGGAGACGGTCACCCTGGTGAATAACCAGAGGGCGCTGCGCGAACAGTTTGAGGTACTGCGTCGTGCTAACGTTCGCGCCGCGGCCCCTGCGTATCGTCCCCTGCAGGCTCGAGGTGGTGCTGGCCAAGTCAGAGGCCAGCCGCCGTCGCAGCGCCGGCCTCGGCCGCGTGCGATTCGGCCAGCAGTGAGGGGGGCGCAGGCTCCTCAGCCGCCGTCAGCCAGGCAGCCGCCCGTGCACCGAGGTGCGCGCGGGGCGGGGCGGGTCGCGCGAGGATCTGGGCGTGGTTATCGTTCCTGACAGGGCGCTTACCGCGGTAAGGACCACGCCGGTGTGTATGGCGACGGAGACAGTGCCGCTCTTGCATGCCTTGTGTCCACCGCGGTCCCTAGGTGGACCGGTGGGAGGCCGGCTAGCCGACCACATGCAAGAGTGGGAACGGTTAACTCAGGACCGTTTAGTCTTGCGATGGCTTTCCGTGGGGTATCATCCAGAGTGGATGACAGGCCCGCCGTCGCGACTGTCTCTGGTGCCAGTCTGGACTCCCATTCCGAGAGATCCAGATCAAAGGTTGTGTATCGAGGAGGAGATAAATTCCCTCGTACAAAAAGGAGCTATTCAGCCGGCACAAAGGTGTCCGGGCTTCTATTCAACCCTGTTCTTGGTAACAAAACGCACCGGTGGGTGGAGACCGATTCTCAACCTCAAGCCATTGAACAAGTTCATCGAGACGCCCAGTTTCAAGATGGAAACGGTGCGCTCGGTGTTGGCGGGGTTGGAGAGGGGGATGTGGACGGCGTCGATAGATTTGAAGGACGCTTATTTCCACATCCCCATCCACAGGAGTTTCTGTCGCTTCCTGAGATTTGCATTCCAGGGCAGACAGTGGGAATTCAGGGTGTTGCCCTTCGGAATTTCCACGGCTCCTCGGGTTTTCACCCGTGTGGTTCTTGCGATCACAGCATACCTCCGCAGGAGAAGCATAGCTGTCCACACGTACATAGACGACTGGCTGTTGAAAGCGCACACCCGGGAAAGTTTGTCCGCCAATCTGGAGATTGTTTTGAAAATTCTCACAGACTTGGGCTGGATGATCAATTTCCCAAAATCAGAGCTGACTCCATCCCAGAAGTTTGTTTACCTGGGGATGTTCTTCGATCTGGAGACAGGATATGTTTATCCTACTCAGGAGAGAGTTCAAATACTCATCTCATTGATTCAGTCAGTGTGCGACAGTCGTCATGTCCTGGCACGGGTTTACTTGAGAATGCTGGGGTTGATGGTTTCGTTGGAACCAGTCATTCCTCAGGCCGCCTTACGCAGGCGGCCGATCCAGTTGTTTCTCATGACACAATGGACCCAGAGTACAGGTTCGCTGGACTCGAATGTGTCAGTGTTGGCGCCTCTGATTCACCACCTGCAATGGTGGTTGAATACAGAGAATCTCTTACCGGGGGTTTTGCTAACCCCTCCCCACCCTCAGGTGACTGTGTATACAGATGCATCGATGGAGGGCTGGGGAGCTTGCCTGGAAGAATCCACGATATCAGGGCTTTGGAATCTGGAACAGTCACAGGAACATATAAATCTACTGGAGCTAAGAGCAGTAGTCCTGGGCCTGGAACATTTCTTACAGAAAGTTCAGGGCAAGATTGTTCTTATTCGTTCAGACAACTCAACAGTTGTGACTTACATAAACCGCCAGGGCGGAACGAAGTCGCCCAGTCTCTGTATGATGACATGGAAACTGCTTTGTTGGTGTCTGGATCACCAGATTACCTTGAAAGCAGTTCATATTCCGGGAAGGTTAAACCTGCTAGCAGACTCATTGAGCCGAAGGATGAGTGTTTTACCCACGGAATGGCAACTAAATCAATGTGTGGCGGATCGTCTGTTCGACCATTGGGGGAAACCCAACATCGATTTGTTCGCAACGAAGAAGAATGCGAAGATGACGACGTACGTCTCTCCGATTCCGGATCCAAGCGCTTTCGCAACAGATGCGTTAGCTATCAGCTGGGGGAGAATGTATGCATACGCATTCCCTCCAGCAATCCTGATTCCAAAAATTCTTCAGAAAATCAGACAAGAGGAATGCCAAGTGCTTCTGATCGCCCCGGATTGGCCAAGCCGATCATGGTATACGGATCTGCTGGACCTTCTGGTCTGCAATCCGGTTCCTCTGCCTCTGATGGACGATATTATCTTCCAGGGCAAGGCCCTTCACAACAATCCGTCAATGTTCAGATTGACTGCATGGATGTTGTCAAGGAATCTAGAATTAAGGAGGGCTTTTCTGAGCAAGCAGCCATGTTTATGGCCAAAGCCAGGAGGGGGTCAACCTCCAGAGCATATAATTATAAAATCAACAGATTTGCAGAATGGTGCTCAAAAAGATGTATTGATCCAATGGATTCATCTATTCAAGTAGTAGCTGATTTCCTCTGTCACCTCTATGATGCCTATAGCCTCAAGCCTAACTCTATTGCTGGTTATAAGTCAGCATTAATGTCTGTTATTCCTTGCTTGGCTAAGAGGGGAAGTGATGAAGTAAATACATTGAATGTATTAATTAAAGGCATGGGCAATCTAAGACCAAGGAATCCTCCTGTGATTCCGTCTTGGAGTTTATCGCTAGTGCTTCAAGTACTAGGTGATAAGCCTTTTGAACCACTTAGTTCCATTTCTATGAAACTATTAACACTGAAGACTGTGTTTTTAATTGCTGCGGCCTCGGCTAGGCGTAGGAGTGAGATTCATGCCTTATCAGCCGAGGATGACCGTTTTGTGGTTTCAGGGGAAGGCCTTAAGCTGCTACCTAGGATTAATTTCTTGGCTAAAAATCAGTCGTTGAAATATCCAGGTCAACCTATTATTTTGCCTGCTTTAACTAGATATGATCCTAATTCTAAAGCATGGTGTCCCGTCCGGGCGCTGCGCCGGTACAAACAACGTACGGCGGCATGGCGCACCGACCAGTCAGCGTTATGGTTGTCATATATTGAACCCCATGGGAGGGCTTCTAAGGACACCATTTCCAGGTGGATTGTGGAATGCATTCAGTTTTGCCATAAATCCGCCACCGGGAAGCAGGTTGACGTGGCCAAGGCTCACAGTGTCCGCGGCGTAGTGACATCCACGGCCCTATTTAATGGGGTCCCTGTGGATGATATTATGTCGGTGGCTCAGTGGCACTGTGAGTCAAGTTTTACAGACCATTATCTCCGTGACACCTCTAATCCTCTCGCCTTGTCGGTTTTGAAAAAATAAATCGGTTTATATTTTTTGAGGTGATTTCCTCATTACTTATATATATCACAATTAATTTATGGAAACACCCACTTTTTTGGGCCTGCATCAGTCTTTACCGATGGGAAGATGATGTCAGCAGCCATTTCAACAAGGTCAGTCTTGTTCATGTGTTGTCCGTTGTTGATTGTATTGTCACGATTACCCGTTATTAATATGGTGATGGTTTGTGTATTTGTGTGGTTCATTGTTGAGAGTTACGAAAATGGAGCTTTTTCGTCTCTGTCCTGTAGTACATGGCACTTGTACGTAGAGAGCGTATAGGACATTGAGGTCAGTCGACTCTTCCTCCCAGGAAGGAGGGGGGGGAGCGCATATGACATTCGGTCATCTCTCATACATCGGTCGTGTTATCCGATGGTTAGTCAAATCCTGACTGTTTTTTCTTACAGTTTCAGAAGTTTAAGTGCCTTAAACGCAGAAAAGCGTATTGGGATGAGCTGGTCTTTTGACCTCGCCTCCCTCCCGCCAGATTCACTTTCGAATTCTGGCAATATCAAAAGTATTAGGGAGGTAAGTATACTCTTGAAGTGAAATAAACGAAATCTAGGATTTCTTTTTTCACGAGAGAGTTGATACTTACCTCCCTAGATACGGACCCGGCCTCTCCACCCCACAGAGGCTCGGTCTTCAGGCTCTTAATAGTTGCATGTGTGTCAGCCAATAATCTAGTCAGAGGAAGTGCTAGTCTGCGCATGCGCGGTGGTGGGGCTGGCATCCGCCAGACTACGCTCTGACTCCCTGCCCAGTAGGGGCACCTAACTGTTTTAAATCTGAGTGTTTATTGAGTGAAAGCCAATATTTAGCAATATCAAAAGTATTAGGGAGGTAAGTATCAACTCTCTCGTGAAAAAAGAAATCCTAGATTTCGTTTATATCACTACTTTCAGAACTATTCAAATCTGTAAATTGTACATCTTTAAGTCGACTAATGTCCGCTGAAATTTTAACACCTTCTTTGGAGGCTGGTTGTATATATTCAATGTTGTACCAGTCTTTCAAGGCACTGGTTGCTTTCCCAGCTCTTGAAAGCACCTTGACAACGCATGAATTACCATTCTCTTCTGTAAAATTCAAATATTGTCCAACCTTCGGCTTGAGACAAATTCTAGACAAGTCAGGTTCGCTATTAGAACTTACAGAATTCTGCACAGTTACTGATTGTTCATTGAGTTCTACAGTTTGATCATCATCAAAGTCATCTATATTAACATCCTCATGAGTACTATTTTTATTATCATTAGCTGACTGTTCATCAATACTCGAGTCAACAGAAAGCTCCATATGCTCATTTAAATCTGACAATTCACATGAAAGTTTTGTTAAACGGCATTTGTGAACACGAATGTATGAACCTCCATGTCGTACAAAGACAACCACTCCGTCCTGACCGATCACAACACCTGGCCCTTTCCACTCATTGCTATCATCTCGCTTATAATAGACAATGTCTCCTGTAATATAGTTGTCATAATTTCTAGTTTGTTTCCGTAATGCCCTTCTAATTCTATCAGAAGTTTCAACTTCAATATATGCTTTTCTAGCCTCATGAAGACCAATTAAATGTTCAGTAACGCATTTACTTTCTGATGAACCTTCTAAAGCAGGCAAATCATCTATCAAAACTGATGGGAGATTGGGATTTTCACCATAGACTAATTGATGTGCACTAAAGCCATGCACATTACACAAACAATTTTTTGCATTCACTGACCATGCAAGTGCTGTTTGCCAATCCAGTGTAGTGTCATGTTTTACTTTCGAAAGAATTTCACTCAGAGTCCTATTGTGTCTCTCAAGAATCCCATTACTCCAGGGGCTGTACGCTGGTGTAGTCTTAACTGTTATATTAAAGTTCTCAGCCATATCGTGAAATTCTTTATTGTCAAACTCCCTACCATTGTCAGTAAGAACAAATTTGGGGGGCCCATGTACACTAATCCAAATTTGAATAAACTGTTTGACTATAATGTCTGACCGTTTACTAAAAATCACAACAGCAGCGCTATAACGTGTGAATAAATCAATAATATGTAAATACCACACATTTGACTGTATCTCATGCAAGTCCATAGCTACCATATGGTTAAATTTAGTGGCTAATGGCACACTAACTGCGGGTTTAGGTAAAGGACGTTTGAACTTCATACAAGTCTCACACTCTTTTACAATGTCTTGTAACATATTGGTGATATCGATATCCAAACCTACACCTGCAGTTTTTAGTAGAATAATCAATTTTTCTGATGTAGCATGTCCGAATTGTTTATGCAATTTGACAAGTTCACATTTATCATATTTCTTTGTGTTTACTGTAGTAAGAACTTCTTCAATTTGATTAGCCTCAACTGATGAATTATCCCCTTTTAAATTAACACAGTAGTGGCCACTGGAAGTGAAATTCAGTCTTACTGGCTCACCAAACATTGTAGCGCTATCATTGCTTAAGTTCAATACAGTGTTTGCTTTCTTTAGAGAATCTTTACTTAGTAGAAGGGGTATGTCACAGTTAACTACTTCAGTAGAAATATTACAGCTTGTGTTACCAATTAAAGCTGGGATCATAATGTTTTCTATCGACTTCACCTCAACACCATCTCCAAACTTAAATTGCTGATTACTTTCAGTTCTAGTAAACATACTATCGCTCGACTCACGTAAACTATATCTGTACTCATCTAACCATTTTTTTCCACAAACTGTTCTTGTACACGCGGTGTCTATTACTGCTGTACCATAGGCTTCCATCATGAAAATTTCATCTTTGTGTTTCTCATTTGTCAATAATGTAATATTGACAGATTCTGACTTTTCAGTTTTATTTCTTTCATTTAGATAACAATCCTTAGCCCAATGAAAAACTGATTCACAAATTGCACATCTGGTTCGTCGTCCAAATTTATTCAAAGGATTTGTACCTTTCAAGTTAGTATTATTATTATTTCTATAGGTCATATTTCTTGGTCTAAATTCAGTTGTAGATCTTTCCGTAGCGAAAATGGTTTCAACAGGCTCCTGCTTTATCTTAAAAGGTGTGTTACTATTAACAGCTGTACATGAATGATCTTCGCTGAAAATTCTTTTTAATGCTGATCTCATAGTATCATACTTAATATCAGGACATGCAGTTAATGCTAACTGTCTCTCTTTTGTGTTGAGATTGGAATTGTCTAAGAGTTTAAAGGCTAATACAGCATCAGGTAATGACATGTCATGTTTTTTAGTTCTAGTGTATCTGTGTTCAAATTCATTAATGTAATCACTCATAATCATAATGTCAATTTTTCTGAAACTTTCAAAGTTTGTGTATGCTTCGTAAGCACTATCAATAATATCTTTTTTATAGACAACGTCCAAGGCATTTAACAGTATATCCATTCCATCTTCATTATTTAGATCTTCAGCCTTCAGTTCTAAAGCAGTCTCTCTCGTTCTTCCAGTCAACGATAATGCGACAGCCAGCGCTTGTTTTTTAGGATCCAAATCAGTAACTAATGTCCACATTTTAATTTCATTCCTCCACGTTTCATAAGTCACTTTGTCATCAAACTTGGGCGGTATCTTGTAATTCTGTGCCATGATTAAGTTTGGCTAAACCACGCTCTGCTACCATGTAAAATTAGTCAAACTTACAGTTTTTGCCGAAGTCCGTGGGTGTAGCAAGCCACAATCATGTCAAGAAATCGACAGACAGGCAGGATAGAGTTGAATGATGATGATGATGATGAATGACTGATGCCGAGTGAGCGCTCACGGAAACTGGTTCTCTGTTCATCCTATTCCAACTGAAATTCTCTGTTGTCCTCTAGACCACTTACTAAGCTGTCTCCTCAAGAGAATTACTAAACTTGACTGCCTAAACCTATCCATCCTCGTGATATTGTTGTATATCCACGCAAAGAAACCGTGCAAAACGAGCTGTTAACTGCTGTCAATCACGTTAGAAATGTAACAGGAAGTTGCTTGGTTAAGTCTAAAAGTCGGATCCATAAAAGTTTGTGTGAAATACAACTAAATAAATATTGCTGGTTTATGATTATGTTAACAATTTGCTTATTGAATTCCCATTACCAGGCCAAGAGAAGACTATTTTTGAGAATTTACCACTGGAATGACTGGCTCGATTATCGAAATAGTCTTCTCTTGGCCTGTAAATGGACATTCCCCATGACCTCCGCAGAGGCCGGTTTTGGCCGGCTTGACCATTAAATGGTTAAAATATTCAACAGAATATTATGAAATTGTAAATCCATAAAACACATGTAATTTGTGCACTTTCATGACACACCTTTTGGTTTTCATGACAGCTTCAGTTTGGTTATGGTGTCTGCTAACATGTGACATAATTGATTATGACATCAGATACTTGGTTGACTGATCAGATATCCCCATTGTAAGATCTATATCTACTATTATATATGGTTATTATTTTGAATTAATGGTATTTGATGACATGTTCCATGAGTATAATTTTCCGAGTGTAAATTTTTTTTTAATTTATGTCTAAGTTGGTTGGAAGTAAATCAAAAGGTTGAATCAATGAATTGCCTATAGTATGGCACTTGTGCCCCACCCACACAGCTTCAACCATTCATCATCATCATCATCATCATCATCATCATCATGATTATCATGACCACCATCATCATCATCACCGGCATAATCATCATCATCAGCAGTCATCATCATCATCGGCATAGCCATCATCATCATCATAATTATCATCATCAGCATAGTCATCATCATCATTGTCATCATCATCGGCATAGTCATCATCATCATCATCATCATCGTCATAATTATTATCACCATCATCATGATAGTCATCATCATGATTATCATTATCATCCTAGTCATCATCATCACAATTATTATCATCATCATCATCATCATCATCATCATCATCATCATCATTATTATTATTATCATCATATGAATATCATCATATTCATCATCATCATCATCATGGTATTATAGTCATAATCATCGTCATCATAAAAATCATTATCATCATAGTCATCATCTTCATCACCATCGCACATTATATGCACTGAAAATACCCACTAATCCCTACATTCCCTCTGCACCCCACAATATCATAACCCCGCTGCCTTCCATCACTGATAGCTGTTTTTAGAGCTAACCTGCTATCTATGAGCAAATTATGTAGTGTATCACTTTTTGATCAACCCAGCCAAAAATATCTTCTGTGGTGGTCCATTAGGAGTGTAAGATAAGACTTGAAAGTTTATTTCTGGAATGGCTGGCTCAATTAAAACACTAACCTCTTTGTTTGCAAATGGACATTCATTAAGTAAAACCTTTGATGTTTTGACGAAATCTGATTATTGATCCTTTAACCCTCGATTCGGTTCAAGAAAATTTCAAATTTTCTCATAGAAAATGTCCATTTGCAGACCAAGAGAAGTTTTGAAAATTTACCACTGGAATGACAGTTATTGAGCCAGTCATTCCAGTGATAAATTTTCAAAAATAGTCTCCTTGGTCTGCTAATGGATATTTCTCAAGACCACTGCAGAAGCCATTTTTGGCTGATATGAGTGTTAAATGATACTGGTCCATATAAGAGTGTGTTGCATTGTATTTTTTATCTAATATGCTCTACCAGTACTGATGAAGATTTTGTTCTATTCTAGGGCATAGATGATAAGTCTTTTAAGAAGCTCTATCAGATGTCAGCAAAGTATGTGACCACATATAAAGCGCTTCACAGAGATATCTTTCCTAATGCCCCTGAAATGTCACATCTTTGCAAGTTAGTAGAACAGTCATAGAGGATCTCACAAGAGTTGGAATTTCATATCAAAGTTATCATACAAGTTTAGTAAGAACTCAGTTGGAACAAGCTTTAGTGATTTCAAAAGAACCTCTTACTAAACATGTGTGATAAATTTGATACAAAATGGAAACGGGTTTGAGATTCTAATTACCACATAAGCTATTATTTTGTTATTCTTGCTGTAGCACTTCACTAC